>JAFNEN010001397.1:0-38723 GCA_019343175.1 Oedothorax gibbosus | reverse complement strand
GCCCTTTTTTAATATTTCACCTAATCAGATTTCGTTTTTAAATTTTAATTTTACCCTGCGTAAAATTTGAAATTCCACCTCCATAAAACAATGCTTTTTTTCACTTCACTTTACAAGCATTCAGTGAAACCCACTATTTGTTTTGGGGGTTTTGGTTTTTTTTGGGAAAACTTATATTTATTGTAGTCTTGTGGGGTTTTTTGGTTTTTTAGTTTTTTTTAAAACCCATACTTTTTGTTTAAAGAAGTTGGTTTTTTTACCCAATTTCTTGTTTTTGTATCTGTTTTCATGAATACTGGGCACTGAAAACCGCCCCCCGTAGTTTACAGTGTGTATAAATACAGTATGATCTTATTTTTGTGGGTTTTCTACTTACCCCGGGGTTAGCTTTGAGGGGATGCCGTGGTGTACGGCGTGATTTTTATTTAATAGGGATTTAATTTGAAAAATTTTAAATTTGTTTTAAAACCCTTTCGTCTCCAGAAATTTAATCAGGACTTTAAATTTACTTTTTTCCGACTGTGGATTATTAGATAATTTTAAAAATTTGGGTGTTTAGGTTGTTCGGGAAACCATTTTGGGCAATCCCCCCTATTTAAAAAGGGAAACAGAACAAAATTTTTTAAAAACCCCCCCCCCCCCCCCCCCCCCCCCCCCCCCCCCCTTTCTTTTCAAAAACAGTTGCAAATAGGAAGAAGAAATTTTTTGGTCGAGCATGGTAAAAAATTTTGGGTAAAAAAAAATTTAACTAGGGTACCCAGAATAAATAATTTTCCCTACTTTTTGTAAAAATTTATTTTGTCAAGGGAATTTTGCTTTTTTTTTTTAAAAAACCTTTTTTATCGTTTACTGAAAGTTCGAAAGTATAGACCTTTAGAAGGTAAATTTATTTTTTCCAAACAATAAAAATATTTATGTTCTTTAATAAAACTGCAAAAAAAAATTTTAAAAAATTTAAAAAAAGATGTTTGCAAAGGCCCTTTGGTTTTAGAAAAATTTTTGCATTAGTTATTTTTTTTTTTCTTATAAAAATATCATCTCAAGCGTAAATTAAATTTGATAAATATCGCTATTCAAAAAAATATGTTTAAACTAAAAAAATAAGTATTTAAAACTTACAATCTAAACGCATTTTGAAACGTAATGTCCTTAGAAATATTCTTAATGTAACTCCTAAATTAACAACTTTATAGTCCAAGATTAAAATATCCCTTTGAAACTGTTCGCATTTATTTGAATCTAAAAATCACGCACATGATGTGAAAATGTGAGTACATGAATTGTAAAGTAAAGTAAAGTTTGAAAATAGTGAAATTAAGTTTAAGCTTCAACGTTTGGGAAAAGTTTATCCCAGTTTAAACAGTGAAAACATTTCCCTTCATAAAATCTTCATTTCTCTTTCACACCGCGATGCATTAAATACATTCCACATTCATGAAAAAAGAGTGCATAAAGATATCAAAGAGAAATAGAGATTTTATATTCTAACTCTGTTTCTATAAGTTTTTTGAATTTATGCAACACCTATATTTACCTTTCAGAAAAAAATAGTTTCTTAAAATATATAAATATATTATCATGCATTAAAAACACAGACTTGGGGGGGTTTTGTAAGTGTAACCATAGCTGTAACATTTTATAAAAGATTTCAAAATAAAACTAATTACGTTTTTATTTAAACCGATTAGGAAAACTGGATTTTTTTAAAAACTACTTGAAAAATTTACTAATTTTAATTAATGGAACTAAGTACTTAACAAAGCGTACAAAGGATGCCGAAAGTTTAAAAATATTTTCATTTTATTTTTCCCGATAAAAGCATTTTTTTAAAAGTTAAATACATACTAAATATTGCGAGTTATTTTTTCTACTTCGAAACGTAGCATTCTAATACCAAGATTTTAACAACAATTTAAAAAAGTTCAGTAGTCAAAGTTTATTTGAGTTCGATAAAAAAAAGTACATTGATACTTTAGTGAGGCCCTGCAATTAAAATACGAAATTTTACTTTTTATCTACAAATTATTTGCATATCTTCAAAATTTATTAAATACCAACATTTTAAATTTCAGTATTTAACTCAAAGTTATGAGAAATTAATTGCTATAGCTTTTTTAAAAAAAAATAGATATTTAGTAGTTTTTTAATAACAACTAAAATCCCCTTTTATACTACACAAAATATCAACATTCATAAATTGAAAGTGTCATCAGACGAAATGATCATCTCGCCCGCCAATCTCAAAATGACGACAAGGACTGAGCGGCAGTAAAGTATATATACTCTGTAAATTTCGTTATGTTAAAGGCGAAATCGATTTTATTTTCTGTCAGGCAAACTAAACTTCGTAGAACAATAAAAAAATACAGTAGAGAGAGTTCGTGATTTACTTTATATACAAAAAAATGGTTTTTCTAAAATAAAAAAACAGCGGAAGAAAACATTGATGGAAATTTACGAAAATGAAATCTGTCGAGCAGTTCTACACCAATTTTGACCAAATTTTGCTCAGACCTACAGCCATTACTAGACCAGGAAGCGGTTTCTGCTAAACGATTAAGATTGCCCTAGTTGATATTCTGACGTAGGTTCAAATTTTAAAAGATAATTATTTCTATTTAATTAATTAAAATCCATATTACCTTTGGCGGTACGGTTGTGCGATAAACTAGCCATCTTTGCGGCCATGTTACCCGAAATCGCCCCAACCGAGGTTTGCTATATTTTCGTCGAAGAGCGTAAACAACGTATTCGCAGCCTAGTCACCCGTGTTAAACTATTGGTTGGATTGAAGTGGATTGTTACAGCGTCTAAAATACATGATTCATCATATATCTGAATACACATATTGAAAAAAGTGTCAACAAGACAACAACGAGAGTGTTGGTTGGTTGGTTGGTTGGTAGACATATATATTCAGGATTGTGTGCTTGGTCAGAGACCCGCTTATAAACCTTCGTCAAGTAAGACAGACACAACACACACACACACATATAAGTGGATCCATCTAATTTTTAGAGACAGAGGCCAACTAGAGGATCCCCAGAATTGGCTTGTCACCCCCAGAGGTATTGATTTGGTATGGGAACTTGGAGGACTTTGTGACCACGACGGATTTAACGTGCACCAGTCACCATTAGCGTACACGGGGGTCTTCGGAAGGCAGCGGGACTCGAACTCGCAACCTCAGGGATGCCAGTCCAAGACCTTACCGACCAGGCTATCCCGGCCACGAGAGTGGAATGATTGATTGGTTGGTTGGTAGACATATATATATTCAGGTTTGTGTGTTTGGTCAGCGACCCGCTTATAAACCTTTGTCAAGTAAGACAGACACAACAGACAACACACACACACATAAGTGGATCCATCTAATTTTTAGAGACAGAGGCCAACTAGAGGATCCCCAGAATGGCTTGTCACCCCAGAGGTATTGATTTGGTATTGAACTTAGAGGACTTTCGGACCCAACAGATTTAACGAGCACGTACTCCGCATATACTCGGTAGGTCTTCAGTGGTACCGGGACTCGATCGCAGGACCTTCCGACCCGAGATACGCTGACCACTAGGCTCACTACGGCCCAAGTTTTTCTTATTTGGTTTAGTATTTAAAACATTTGACAATATGAAATTAGAAAATTTGTTTGTAACCTGTGTGTCTGTTACTGCAGAACAATGCAGAACAATGATCTGACCACTAGGCTATTACGGCCCCAATGATTGATCTATAAATGTAAACAGTCATATTTGGTTGCCAGATTCAGTTCATATTAACATTCAAACATTTATACACTTCACTTTTTTATGAAAAGTAAGAAATATTTTTTTGTACTCGGATGTTATACAACTCCCCATAAACATTGAAATTTCGTCTATTTTGTAGTTATATAGCCTTTGTATCCTTTGTTCTTATTCATAAAACTTTTCTTGTTAATCCTTCGTACAGCAAAATGTATCTCATAAAATAATTTTTTTTTAAATACTGATATCCCTCTCCAAAAAAACTTTGGAAAAGTAAACAAACGCAACATAAAAAAAACACCTGGTGCATTTATTTTATAACAAAAAACAAGTCAGTATGAAAGTTATCGCTAATAAGACCGTGATATACAAGAATGCCAATCTCTTATTCAAAACTTCTTGGTCATAATAAATAGTATAATTTAAGTTCCACTGCCATAAAAAAAATGCGCTGTTTGAGGTTGACGCCCATCTTAATCCGCTTAAAAAAATTGAATCACGCAAATGAGTTTGAATTAATAAATAATCAAAATAACGAAGGATATTTAAAAATAACTAACAAATATATGATCTCAATACATTTATATAAAGGTATAGAGGGTGATTAAGATGGCCGGCAACTTCAAACAGTGCAATTTTTTTTATGTCAGCAGAACTTAAATTATATTATTTATAATGACCAAGAAGTTTTAAATGAGATTGGCATTCTTGTATATCACGGCTTTTTTAGCGACAACTTTCACATTGACTTGTTTTTAGCTTCCACACTACGTTTATAACGTAAAAAAGTGGAAGGTTTTATAATCGTTCAGTCCGTCTGTCTGTCTGTCTGTCTGTCTGTCCATCCGTCTGTCCGTCACCCACTTTCACAGAAAGAACCACAAGTCCCACAGACAAGTAGAATACGTCATTTTGAAGCAAAACATCAGATTAGACTACATTCTAAATTTCATTAAAAAATTTAAATTAGAAGTTTATTTAAAATTTAATTAACTAAATTTTTTTTATCTTCATTGAAATAACATGCACATTCCATTTTAATTCATATTTTCACTGTTGCCATCCACAAGTCCCACAGACAAGTGGGATACGTCATTTTGAAGCAAAAAATCAGATTAGGCTACATTCCAAATTTAATTAAAATATTTAAAGTAGAAGTTTATTTAAAATTTAAATAACTAAAAATTTAATCTACATTGAAACAACATGCAAATTCCATTTTTATTCAATATTTTCACTGTTTCCATTTCGTTAAACGTACGAGAAACTTTATTTAAAATAAAAATAAACACTTTTGAAAGAATATTTATTATGTGATAAAATTCAGTTTGGATTTTTGTAATATCACAATAGAGTTCTTCTGATAGTTTATTATATATGTATGAAGAAAGGTGCATAGAGAATTCTAACTTGGCATAAAAAAAATATGCAAGTTTGCTTTTATTTTTAAAGCATCAATTGCACTAATTATTTATTTTTCGAACTGTAAATTAATTTAACAAACGATAAATAACTGAATTTTCGAAAGAAATGTAAATGGTAAATTGTGACGATACAAAGATATTTTTAAAAAAGATTACATTATTATTCTTCGAACTTCAAACAAATTAAGCAAACGATAAAGTCTAATTATTAAATCTGAGAAAGAAGATTAATGAAAATAAATAATTTTATCGTTTAAATGTTTAATTACAACTACCTAAAGGCTCTGTTTGCCGAATTTCTTTCTGAGGTGTATAAATAGTTTGTTTCCTGTTGAGCACAAATGTTGTGTGGAAGCGGTTTAAGTGACAGATTCTGTAACAAACCTACTTGTTTTAGTATAAAATAAATGCATCAGGTGGGTTTTTTTAGATTGGCGTTTGTTTACTTTTCCAAAGTTTTTTGGGGAGGGATATATAAAATACTCTATACCGTAGTCAGATTTAAAAGGAAATTTCTATGGTCGGAATAGAAACAGCATATTAGATTCAGCGCGTCCACGTTAAACTTAAAAAAACTCATTTTTCGAAAGTCTAATTTAATTCATTTCTCACACATATTTGTGCTTATAACAACTATTTTTCATAACACAAAAAAAACTTTTTTACTAAAATTATGCGCTTACTTTAATAACATAAATTAAAATTATATTGTAAAAAATACTTAAGTAAAATTGCTCACTATTCATCACCATTAAACAATTGATCACCATTAACTTTTCTACTTACGCTAATGAAATTACTAATACGTGCACAAACACCTAGTACAATTGTTCGTATCTACTTTGATATCAAATGAGGGTAGAAAAACATTTCAATCATTTGAAGCATTTGGTACGCTAATTGAGGTTGAGTTTGGTACGCTAGTCGGCGAGAAAATAAAGATCAGCAACAAACGGCTTACCATAACAGTGATCCTGAACAACCAACTATTATATAAAATTTAAAACAAAAATTCATTTTACTTATTTGGTAGGTTATTCGAGAACTTGGCAATTAATTTAGCGCGAAAAGGAAGATTGACAATGTTTTCTTACAAATCTCAATTTCAAAACTCAAAACATCTTTCAATTATTATAATTTGGCGAACTAAGTGGCTCAGTGGCTGAGAGATGTAACGCATCCGCCTCGTAAGCCCAAGATCGCGGGTTCGAGCCCCGGCTGAGGTGTCTGACTTTTTTTTTTTTGGATGGGAAAATCTTGAGCACGCATGTCATATGATTATTGTGGCATGTAAAAGATCCCTGAAGGGCCCATTTAGCTTGGTTCTCTCCGCAAAATTAAATATTGGCATACTTTAACATCCGCAGAGAGCTCAAATTCATTGTAATCTGCGCGTCAAAATTGGTAGCGAGAGTCGCCTAGATGGTGCCACAAAAAAAAAATGGCTCTCAGTTCTGGGGAATATGCCAGGTCTGCAAAGGCTTGACTGCCAATATTGAAGCCCCATTGGAGAAAAAATAGTAATTTGACAAAATTAGCAACATTTTTTGATAAAATAAAAATCACCACAAACCTCTCGTAATACGGGTGATAGTGTGATGACTCTCGCTCAACCAAACAGCGAATGCAAACTCATTTGACTCATTTCGTGCCTTTTTAGAAAGTTTTGTGAGCTTGGCGACTAATTGAAAGATAATGAAGATCGCAATAAGTTCTTTTCACTATATTTTAATATTAACTTAGCGAGATTGGCCGATTTTTGGTGAGAAAAGTAAGAAAGCCACTAATGCTCCATTATCCAACTCTAAAGAATGTGACTTACGAGCAACCTAAACATAAAAGTAACAAATAATCTTTACAACACATAGTAGCTAAAAAACACAATTTCTTACAACAAAACTCAGTTTCAATATTTAAACTAATTTTCAACCTGCAACAAGTGTCATCTAATGCCAGCCTCTCCAAAGCATATCCTAGACTGCCTGGGTGTAGGTTTAGAAGACCTTAATCATCTCCATTTCTTGTTTTAGCTTCCACACTACGTTTATAACGTAAAACGTGGAAGGTATTATAATCGTTCAGTCCGTACGTCTGTCTGACCGTCCATCACCCACTTTCGTAGCCCAAACTACAAATGCTACGGACAAGTGTGATACATTAAAAAATTCAGAAAAGAATTCGAATTCGAAGTACTTCAATTATTTAAAAAAAATTGCAAAATTTAAGGCTCATTTATAAAGCATAAGAAGCCATTTTTATTAGAATTTAATCACCATAACAATCGCTCTAGAAACTTTAATTCTTTTAGACAATAAATTAAAATAAATTTATTTTTGCGACATAGATCAGTTTGAAATGACGTCAAATATATTTTACTACGAAATTCTTTGTATGTTGATATGAAATATTTTCATTCTATTTAAAAGCGAGTAATATTACATATTTATTCTTTGAAATATAAATTAATTTTTGCAAACGATAAGTAATAACTCTTGAATTTTCGAAATAAAATAAATGAAACTAGCCAAATTTAGCATGTAAAAGTTTAATATAGAATTAATGCTGTATTTGGCGCCTTTTTACCTGTTAAACACAACTGTTGTGTGGAAGCAGGTTAAGTGACAGATTCTGTTACAAACCTACTTGTTTGACTTTGCTGTAATACATCGACTCATGGACCAGATCTAGCTGTAACTAGGTCATGAAGGTTTAGTAACAACAACAACAAAATAATTTTCTGTGAATAATTATTTAATTTCTGAAGAAAATGGCAACAAAATTAAATTTAAAGTTTCAACATACAAACAAACGTTCGTTTTTTATTCTTCTAGATAGTTAAAAAAAAAATTCTTGCAAACACTAAATTTTCTAAATATCATATGAATTTTAATGACAGTAAATTTATTGCTTTCTGATCATATTTTCCCACATTTAAATTAATAATTTGTAATTTCAATAAATTTGTATTCTGATCTGTCGAAATTTAAATTTTACCATTCAATAAATTTGATATTATAGAATGCAAAACATACGGATAGTAAGTAGATTTCGTTTCTTTCTTTCCTAAACAAAATGTTAAAAAAAAGACGACTATAACCTACGTTGTTAATTCTAATCATAATTTATATTTCTTTTCAATGGAACTGCTTTGTTGGCGGGAATAACTAGCATAAAAAAATTCAGGCAACAGCTATTTGTATAATTCATTGGCGACTTTTGGCGAGTTTGAAAATGTAACGTATGTTTAATATACCAATCAAGATGTATGAAAAATGAAATAGAATGTTTACTACATTTGGCATTTTTGTTACTGACAATGTAACGAAAATCGCCAAATCGAAACGATCCGCTATCATAAATGTTTAAATTTATAGTGATCTTCGGTAATTTGAACATTGTTTTGTTGCGAAAGTGTATTTAAATATTTTCTTTATCATTTGCCTTGTAATCTGTACTGATACACCTGTCGAACTTAGTTTTTCGCGACATTGAAATATTTTTTTTATCATCTCAGTTTTAAAATTGCGTTTTTTTATTTGCTAAAATTAAAGTTCGGCATCTTCTAAATAAGTCTACCAAGTTTTAAAAGTATATAGCTTGTCGAATATGGAGTGGAATGTTTACCATATTTTGGACATTTTCGGGTGTAAGAGGGCAAATAGAAAGTGGTCATTATATCATAGCTATTCTGGCAATTTTAACAGGGCCCATGGAAGGACAACTAACTCCTAGAAAGTCCTGGATACAATCGGACTTCTTTATTTTTAAATTAATGCTGATATTAGAGTGGGAGGAAAGTATATTATACTGATGGATTGCTGACCAGTAGAGGAGGGATAAATTGGTATAAAATAAAAGTTTACATAAAAAAAACAATCACCGTTATTAAGGGTACACCCGTGCAACGCCGGGTTTATAAAGCTAGTTATTTATAAAAGTCTAAGGAATTTTGTTTGCAATATGCCAAATATGCTGACATTAAGAATTGGCATCAACATTGTTTTCAAAAGTAATACTTCTTTTATAGAAAAATACTCGAAAAAAATAGTCGAAATATTTCAAATATGCTAAAAAAAATTTGGGATTTTCTAGACAAATATTTTTTATAAAATAACTACTGAAGATAAATCAAAGGCCCTCGCCAGATAAGACGGTGAAAAATGCCCCCATTCCCATCGGACTATTTTTTTTTCCTGAAAATACCTCATAGTATGGACAACTTCTCAGCCAAGTTTCTGCTCTAAAATATGACGCGTTTTTGAGTAAAAAATAAAAGTTTTTTTTTATTTTTAAATTGAATGTTCCCTGAATCTGTTTGATAATATCCAAAAAACTGCTCATGAGTTTTTAGATATCATTGAGTAGTATTCTCAGAAAAATCCGCTCATAAATCTGATCGAGTGATGATTGTAAAAAATGCGATTTTATTTTTCAAAAAAACATTTTCATGCTAAAATTGTTTGGTACACCTTAGGTTTCTATCTCTACATGTTCCTCTAACATCAATCTACAATATATATTTTTTTCAGATTTTTTAAAATATTAGATGATAGTTTAAAAAAATATATATTCTTAAAACTTGATTTTTCGCACTACTTACTCGGCAGATGGCACCCCTAACAGAGGCGGGGAAATTAAATCTGGTACAATTTCTTCAAGAACAGGAATTGATAGAACTTCGTTGTTTAAAAATTAAAAAGTTGTGAAAAAATTTATCAAATAAATGTTGACTATTAATAAAATAAATAATTACTTAAAAAACATTTTTAAAAAAAGTAGATGATGAGACAAGACGATGGAAAACAAGAGGATGATGTAGAAAAAAATTATGTGACTGTACAAAAGGATTTAGTGCGATTCCTGTTCTTGAAGGAATCTTACCAGATTGAATTTCCCTGCCTCTGTTAGGGGTGCCATCTGCCGAGTAAGTAGTGCGAAAAATCAGTTTAAAAAAATAAAATATTCTTAAAACCTATCATCTAATATTTTAAAAAATCTGAAAAAATTATATATTGTAGATTGATGTTAGAGGAACATGTAGAGATAGAAAGCTAAGGTGTATCAAACGATTTTAGCATAAAAATGTTTTTTTGAAAAATAAAATCGCATTTTTAACAATGATCACTCGATCAGATTTAAGAGCGGATTTTTCTGAGAATACTACTCAATGATATCTAAAAACTCATGAGCAGTTTTTTGGATATTATCAAACAGATTCAGGGAACATTCCATTTAAAAATAAAAAAACTTTTATTTTTTACTCAAAAACGCGTCATATTTTAGTGCTGAAACTTGGCTGAGAAGTTGTCCATTTTATAAGGTATTTTCAGCAAAAAAATTAGCCCGATTGGAATGGGGACATTTTTCACCGTTTATCTGGCGGGGGCTTTGGATATAAATTCTTATGTAAAACAGTTTGAAGTACATGAGAAAAAAAATTTGAAAGTGGTACCGTGTCCCCTTAAAACTTGCGGCTCAGTGGCTGAGAGGTATTACGTGCCCGCCTCATAAGCCCAAGTTTGCGGGTTTGAGCCCCGACTGAGTTGTCAGATTCTCTGGATGGGAAAATCATGGGCACGCATGTCATATGATTATGTGGCATGTAAAATATCCCTGGAGGGACCATTTGGCTTGGGTTCGCTCGCCAAAATTAAATCTCGGCACACTCCAACATACATTAAGAGCTCAGAATCATTGTAATCTGAAGGTCAAAATTGGTAGCGAAAGTCGCCTAGATGGTGCCACAAAAAAATGGCTCTCTTTTCTGGGGAATAGGCTGATTCTGAAAAGGCTTAGCCGCTAATAAAGCGGCCACATTGCAAAAAACAAGTTTTCATTAAAACTTCGTCAAACTATGTTAACCTTTTTCTTTTACAATTGTTTGTTAAATTTTTGTTTGTGAAAGATATGCAGACAAATAATAACTAGTTTCAGTGAATTTTAAATTTTATGATGACACGTTTAAACTAGGCTCTTGAAAGTGCCAAGAAATCTTTGTTCCACACACACTAATTTGGAGCATTTGAAATAAGATTTTTTTTTAAGTTTGCGGCGTATTTATAACCTCAGGAAGAATAATATATTTATCTTTTCGTATGGAATGCTTCATGAATATAAGTTAGCATTATTTTGTCTAGACAATGCCAAATTTTATATATAAATTCCAATATGTATATAAAGGAAATAAATGTTATATACAATAAATTGAATATTTATAGAACTTTTTCTATCACTTTTCGTAGAATTAGAAACTTATTTTATTATAGTATTTGAATAGATAATAACATCTTGTTTTCTTCATATCAAATGAGATACAAATTAGTTTTTCAATGAATTTTATTATAGATGATTTTTGTTAGCTTGATTTTTTTAAAGTAAGATATTTTAAACGTTTACAAATATTTTATTTCTTAGACATTATTCGATTATCACAGTATTGCTGGAAATATGAATATTAAAAATAAATTTTACATTGGTATTAAAAATAGTTGTGATGATTTGAAAATGCAAGTTTTAAGCAGGCAACTCAAATAAAAAAAACGTTGTTGTGGGCGTTTTTTGCGTGGGTTTTAAACATATTTTTAACAAACCTTCCTACAAAATTGTCAATGCAAGCCATTAAAGAGTCCCAAGTAGCATGATTTCATCGTTAAAATGTGATATAAGTGAAGTTTTGTTATGGTGTGAAAAACGTAATAAATTACATATGTGTCAATTTGGGAATACAATTTTGTAACGGAATAGTAATGCACTTTTTCTAA
Source organism: Oedothorax gibbosus (assembly GCA_019343175.1). NCBI lineage: Eukaryota > Metazoa > Arthropoda > Arachnida > Araneae > Linyphiidae > Oedothorax > Oedothorax gibbosus. Next base: position 26,795 of record JAFNEN010001397.1, on the reverse strand, counting down.
AATGCGTTCCAAAGACTAAAGTACTAAAGTACGCAGAATATGTCAGACCCCCGGGCTGATTCGACAGATTTTTTTCAGGATGGGAAAAATGTCGGCATGTATGTCATAGGATTATGTGACATGAAAAAGATTTCTTGAGTGCCCATTTGGCCCTTGGGTGCTCTCGAAAAAATTAAATCTTGGAATACTTTAACATCCGCAGAGAGCTCAATTACATTATAATCTAAGCGATAAAATGGGTAGAGAGAGCCTCCTAGATAGTGCCACAAAAATTGGCTTCAGTTCTGGAGAGTAATCCGAGTCTAGAATAAGCTTAATCTGTCAAAAAAGTTGCCCCATTCAAAAACAAAACGTTTATAAGAGATTATCTAAATATAAGATATATTTCATTTAAATGTTTAAACTTTTAACATTCATTGATACAAGTATTTTTGTATGACAGAATCGCAACAAAAGCAACCAGCAAATCATCGAAAAATTCCTGAATAGAATAGACAAATCCGTCCTCTCCCAATCATCTGTCCGTCCCATCAAAGGCAGGACTCACTCTTGTTTGTTAAAAAGCTTAAACGGACCTCACCACGCTCGGCTCGGGGAGTATGCTGTTGACTTGTGGAAGGAAAAATCAATGACAGATGTGCTCATTGTTGTACAAGAAAAAGAGTTTAAGGCTCACAAGGCTGTGCTGGCATGTTACTCGCCGTATTTTTCTGAGGTTTTGGTCAAGCCGGGCTTTAGTGATGTTCATTATGTAAGTTTAAGGATTATTTTGAAGTGATTAAAGAAATATTAATAACTATGTCTTGCCATATTATAAAGATTTAACTTTGAGAATAGTACGAACATTCTCCATAAGATAAATTCCCTAAATATACCATTAATTTTTCTGTTTTTATGCTTCTTACATAAGTAATAAACTACCGTTTCTATTTTGTGCTCTTCAATGGAAAAAATGGAAGTGTTTTTAAAACTTTTTAAGCCATGCATTATAATGATCACAATTTAAGTAATCCATTTCCCTTTCAAAGGCAATGACTGTTGCATAAATTTAATGGATTTTTATTTCAATTTTTCTACATTTTTAAGTATGAAATCATTTTGATTGGTCCTGCTAAAGTCAGTATTTTATTTGAAAGTGCATTTTCTATTTTTATCTAAATGAATCGATAAATTATTAAAAAAAGAGTAAAAACTTATTATTGAAAATTCGTGAAAGTATGTTTAAATTCACGTCCACCATCACGTAAAATAATTTACATGAAGGTTTTGTTAAACGTTGTTAGATATGTTTCATATTTTAATATATTTTTTAAAGAAAAGAAGTTATCTTGCATTATTCTGTAAATTAATTAAATGCATAAAGTTTATTTTTTCGATAGAAGCCGTTAACAATAATACAATGGTAAAGATTAAATATAAATAATAAACTTCCTGATTTACAATCCTATAAAAATGAAATTATCTAAACAACTGATGACAACTATTAAGGCCAGAGAAGCGCTGTGACGTCATACTCTCTGTACGGTTCGGGTTGTCGGCTGTTCCGAAAGAGAGGAACAAACCTTTTTCGGAACCTGAAAAGTATAGTTTGTCATGCACAAAGAAGTGATGTACTTTTCCTTCAGAAAAACCGACTATCCGAATCGGACGGTTAGCGGGATGTCACGTAGAGTTTCTGTGGCCTTAAAATTGAGTAGGCCATGGTTTTAAGTAAACATGCGTGACAGGCAAAGAATAAACTTTTTACCTTTCAACCACCTAATATAAAATATGATATTAAAGTATTGCGATAGGGTCTAAAATACGCGTCGGAAATTAAATGTGCTATCTTTACGTTTTGGAGGCTGCTGATTAAAAAAAAAGTGGTTTTGAGACCAAAAACCTGGTACCTGGTAAACAGTACCTGGTTTTTTGTCTAAAACCATTCTACAGCTTTAACTTAACGATCTATGGGAAATTCGGTAACGTGTTCTTAGTACTTGTCAGGCTGTACAGCTGGGAAAAAAACGATTCACCCTTCGTTTCTCGGATGCTATTGATCAAGAGATTTTGTGAAAGGTGTCATTTTTCAGGAAAAAGCGTAAGAAATTAATTACTGGCATTAAAAATTGTAAACGGGGTCGTCTACATATTGAAATGAGTACCAACTTTGAAAAATCCAATAGCAACACCCAATTGTTTTTACATAGAAATGTTCAGCACCTTCAAAATACCCTAGGTATAAAAAAGATTTATTTGTTTTGCATTATTTGAAGAGATATTAAAGCATTAATTTTGAACGCGCTTAGGGGGAAATCTCCAAATTGAAAAAGGTAAGATTTAGGTTGTGTCTTTTCAAAATGACAAGCTAACATATTCTCGTCAAAATGATGCTAGAATTAAACCTTCTTCACTAATACGGTGATTTTTTTGGATGACATTTTTTTAAACAATTTTTGGATTTTAAAATTCAGTAATAAAATAAAGGCTAGAAGATGAAACATTTCAATTTTATATTAAATCATACATACAACGATTATTTAAAAAGCACATATTTTCGAATATAATAATTTATTTACATAGCAAATATTTACATGAATATGATTATTTACATGAATATGATTATTTACATGAATATGATTATTTACATGAATATGATTTGCATGAATATGATTATTTACATGAATATGATTTGCATAAATATGATTATTTACATGAATCATCATCACTTTTTACAAACGTGACTTACACTACAGACAGGATAATTTTGTATGGAATTACCCATATTTATTCAGGTTTACGTGCTTGGTCAGAGACCCGCTTATAAAAATTCCGCGATATTTAAGGAAAGCAAAAATAAAAAAAAATACGTTAAATGATTTGGCAATGATTGTTAACAAAGGCCGTGGGCACTAATAATTTTAAATAATCAATGCGGTAACAATGAAATACACTAAAAGCCGAATTCCAATAATATTTTAGAGTGTTTAATCTTTAATCTTAAACACACTTTTTGAAATTGTATTGGAAATAACATACATTTAAACACATAGTAATCGATATAATTTAATGTTAATTATCAAAAAATGCATTGTATGCACTTGAAACAAGAAAATATTTTTAGACATTTGACAGACATCAATAATTTGAATAAACATTTACCAATAAAACTTTTCAACCACTAAACGATAATGCAAGTTAGGAGCAAATTTGCCAAGTAATTTTTTACACGGTCCCTAAAATTCGTTTATTTTTCAGTATTTTTACAATAACTCGGCAAATAATTGTTGTTGAATTAAAAAATTTGGGATTTTGGTTCTACTTGATCTACTTTATCGATTTATGTAAAAAAATGTGGGGTTTCTGTTCATGTTTTATTTTTTCTTATTTAAATTTAAATAAAAAAAATATTAAAAATAAAAAAATTGATGAAAAAACTTGTGTGATTTGTTTTTGGAAGATTAAGAAGTATATAATAAAAAATCTTTGTTTAATTCATTTTATTTGTGGCGGTATGAATAAAAGTTTGTGAAACTTTTTTAACATTATGGGCGTTCAAGTTTGAATGCATATATCTCAACAAATAATGCAAAGTAATTAATTATCTTTTGGATATTGAGTATTTTGAAGATGATAAATAATTTTATTTAAAAAAAATGGGGTGTTGCCATTGGAATTTTCAAAGTTAGTACTCATTTCAATATGTAGACGACCCTTATACAATTTTTATACGGGTAATCAATTCCTTACGCTTTTTCTTGAAAAATGACACCTTTCACAAAATCTCTTGATTAATATGAATCTCTTATGAATATGAATAAAACTAAGTTTGTACCTTATAAGGCTTTTGAGACAATCACGCATGCGCAAATGGTAGCTTCCATAGAACTTTTTTGATTTAAAGTTATTCAAATAACCTTATCGTATTATTGAGTACTTAATGAATTGCCTTCAAATGCATTGAAGTATTGCATGTTACTTGAAAGTCGTGTGAATAATACTTTATTCGCCACACCCCTATTATTAAAGAAAATAATCTTGATTATTATTACTATTTTCTTATTTTTACAAGACTGCAGTCGTCATAGGAGTCCAATTCGAACAATACCGTATCGTCATCATTTTTGGTTATTTAGTTCGATCCAGTGCTCTTTCTCTGTTTGCCCAAATTATCTCGATTGTTATCTCGTTAGCTCCACTTGCCCAACGTGACTGCCAATGCCTTCGGGATCCTCCTGGAGTTTATGTACACGGGCCGATTGCGGGTGACCTGCCAGGAGCTGAATGAAGTGTACCGATCTGCTAGGAAGCTGGGCATGAAAGAAGCAGTCAAAGAGTGCATTGAGGTGAGTTTACTTCAAATAAGTGTCTTAAGGTTAGGTTAGTTTGAATTTTCATAGTACTAGAGCTACACGAGGGCTGTTGGCGACGGGCATCGTCATTTAGAATCACAGTCAAGTGACGAACCGACACCTGAGTGGGCACCCAACGCAACAGTTAAGGGCGCCATCGTTGGCCGCGTTGGTACTTTGGAGCATATTTAACGTGCAGTCCCTCTACGCGGGGTATTATTTGTCGGACATTTTTGGCTGAACGGGCAGTTTAGAGGCCGGCAGTTATTTTGGCGATGTCCGGTCCAGAACCTGGGACCTTCCGCATGCAAGGCGAACGCGATAACCGACTGGGCTCCCAAACCCCCATAAATGTATTTACAAGTGTTACATATAGTAATACAAAAACCTTAAGTTTTGTTTTTAAATCGAGGATATATTTTATTTTAAAGAAGTTTGTTTCAAATATTCGGGTTTTTTTTTTTAAAGAATATGAATAAAAACGGCTTACGCAAATGCGACGGCAACGAAAATTTTGTTGAAACTCGATTTAAAATTCCGTGCTAGGTTTCGCTAAAATTGTAGTGCCTAATTGCTGCACCGGCAGTGTGGTGAAGTGTTTCACCATATTTTTGGAGTTTGGGTGAATCAATTTTCAGGTTTTGGGTTTCCGAACTCTGAAAAATGGTTCAACTTAAAACCGAAAAAATAGTGAAACGTTTCACCACACAGGAGTTGCAGTTATTAGGAACCATTTTTAGGTGAAACTAATTTAACATTGATTGCTGACTCAATGATGTCTATTAGTTTAGTAAAAAAAAGTTTATGTGGTAATATATAGAAAGTCTAATCGAATGTACACTAGGCAATTAAAAAGTTTTATGTTTAAAAAAAAGTAATTGCGTTAAGTATAGTCTGCCCTATTGTGACAAATAACTATTTTTTATTATTAACTCTGATTTTTTACGTTCTATGAGTTAAGGGTAGGGTTATTTGAAAAATATTTTATACGTAATAATAAATGGATATATACATTATTTTCCAATTTGAAATCTACTTTAAATTAGCAAATAATTCGTTAGAAGCAAAAAAAAAGCATTGTACATTTATAATATCACTAGCTGTTATACCCGACGTTGCACGGGTAGAGGTGGAAAAATAATTTAACAGTCAATTTAACTATTTTTTTTTCTCTCATTTTAGTTACATAAGGTATGAAGATTACCCAGTAATTTTCCATTTAATTACCCAACTTGGATATAGTAACGATTAATATTAATTTCAAAATACCTTTGATAAGAAGCTCAAATTAAAAAGAATACATATTTAAGTAAAAATAATCAGTAAGAATTAAAAATGGAAAAACGGCTTAATCTTAAAAAGGTCTCAAACATTTATTTTAACGCAATTCAAGGGAGTTCTATAATAAATGAAGTAACTTTTTTTTTACACTTTGCAGATATAAATACAATATAAGCAGTACAAATTTCTACCATAATTCAATACAAATGCTGAAAAATTAAGAATTCAATGCAAATGTATACAGTACTAAATCAATGCAGATATGTACAATAATTGAATGATCGTTCCAAATATGTGTACCATATAACCTGTTATATGATCATAAACTTATGTTATTGTTCCCGCTCGTTATAAAGTATAAAATCCCGTTTCATTGCCTTAAAATTCCAAAATGAAAAATACGCTATAAAATACACTCATAAATATCATCACAATTCCCTCATAAATACATAACAGCTTTTAGCTCATTTGGCGCGTTTTGGGAAATAATTTGGCGAGAAAATAGATATAGCTACAAACACACCCATTTTACAGCTCTAACACAATGACCTTCGAACAGCCGACCAGATTTAGTTAGTAATTTGGCGAGTTTGGCAACGTATTTAGCGAAAAAATAAATACATAAAACACTAATATGCGGCTCTAGTGCGATGGCCTTTATTAACCATCATATTTCAGTAATAGCTTAACTATACATTTATTGCTTAAATATACATACATGCAGTCAACAGAAAATCAATGAAAAAATCATCAAATAAGCCCACAATAAAATCCGGGAATGGAGACTGGCGGAATTGCGACACTTGAAACATGTCAATTATTTTTCAAATAATGAATTTAGTTTCTGAAGGTAATGGCAACAGAATAAAATAAACATTTTCAATTTTAAATGTTTTCGTTAAAAGTTTTATTTAATTTTTTCAGCCGATGGCATCAGGAAAGTAAAAAAAGATCGGATTTGAGCCAAAGTGGTGTAGTTTTTTCACAAAATTCGAATAAAAACGTTCGAAAACTATAGAAGGAATGGTCCGATTCTAAAAATTCTTAGCCTATGTTTGTTCCAGAAATGAGATGAATTTTTGTGCCAAATTTCGTGACGATCTGTTGCGTGGTTCTTTTGATCTCGTGTCTTATACAAACAAACACACAAACAAACGGAAGTTGCCTTTTATGTATATAGATTCAGTGGAATAGATTCAGCATAACACATAGCAGCATAACACATAATTCAGTGGAATAGATTCAGCACATAACAAGCATGGATTATCTTCTGGTAATATTTCATGAGCGTATTAATTTAAAGCTAATATTGGTATTACGTTAACTTCTGCTTTGAATAATCTAAATGAAATTCAGAAGGTATTCATTAAGACAGTCCAATAGCTTTAATCTCTATCTATTCCCCAATTCTAGGAAATTATTCGAGCAATATATTATCTTGAACTTAATCTCGAATGCAAGAGAAATAGTTTCTAATTAATAGCTAAATTGTTCAACTGTGTTCTCAATCGTTTCTATTTTAGAAATATGGACTACTTATGCAATACTTTCTAATTTTCTGAAGAATATCAGGACAGCTAATTACTGTTAAGCTCTATAGGTGACACCGATTTAATACGAAATGATGGACGATGTGTATTTAATGAGACAATGTTACAGTTTTGCAGCAAGTGTTACTTTTGAGTATTAATTGTCAGAATACTAATTGACTTTCATTTTTTATAAAAATGAGAAAGAAAAAATTAATGAAAAAAACGACTAATAACCTTGCGCATAATTTAAGCAAATTAATTTTGAAAAGAATATTAGTTAAAATAATTTTGTATAAACTAGGGGGCACGCCCCCTTTTCGCTATCGCTCGCCAACCCCCGGGAACAGCTTGCGCAGTTCATTTTAGATCGCTTCGCTCGCTCACCGTTCATTGAAATATTTTAAGGTAAATCTTAAGGAACATGTCCGGCAATTTTTTCGCCAAATTCGTATTATGGCAGCCATTGCTACAAAAATCGACAAAGATTGTATTCTAAGCGAATAACTATCAAATAGTTCAGGTTTTTTTTTTTTGTATTCTGTTTGCATTAGAGAATTTATTTTGCTACTTTGTTTATAAGTTGATACTGTCCATTTCTTTTATCGTTAAGAATTCTTAAATCGTATTAATATATTTAAAATACTATTAATCATTAATTATTAAAATAACTCATTTCTTAAATTATTTTTTGTGCACATTGTTTTTGTACTTGTAGCAAACTGTTGAGTTCTTCGATTTTCTTATTTTAAAATATCGCTACGATCTACGATCGCAAATAACACGATAATTTTTAATAAGGCAATCTTTCATGTTCTTTCAGCAGACAATTTCAGTTTTGAGCAGCATTTTAAGTAATTATTTGTTGTCATTTCACAGACTTGACAAACGCACGGTTTGTTGTCATTTTGACTTGGCGACATTTTTTTACTGGCGCTAAATCCGGACATGGTCTTTTAGGTTAACCGCATTTAGTATCCTTTTAAAATAAAATAATTAAAAATTAATGCTTATAAATTAATGGTTGTTATTGAGAAAATATTTCGCTGCTTGACTAAGATCCATTGAAATAAATTGGAAACCGTAGTAGTCGTCAACGCTTAGAAACTATATTTAAAACCAATTTTAATTGTTCCTAATTTATTAACAATTGTGTTTGGTAGTTCAGTTAATCGAAATTATAATTTAAATTTTCAAACATTAAACGTTCTATTATTATACATGTTTAAATTTAAACTTACTGATTCTGCACACAATATTTATGGTTGTTTTTCATTTTTTGTCCTTATTGCAGCCATTCCCGAAATTGTCAATCCTTGTGTTATTTCGTAGTGCTTTTCTCAAAAAAATACATTCAATGTTTTCTGCCGTATCGAACTATGTTTCGTGCATAATATTTATAGTTATTTTTCCCTTTTTCAAGCCATTCCTGAAGAAACACTTTTTTGTTGTTTTCAGTCGGCCATTTTGAAACTAGTAGCATTTTTGTTCATTTCGATTGTTGCCATTCCAGAGATAGAAATATAGCGAAATTTGGGTGCCGTATAAGAGTATTATATATATAGATTGTATCAATAGATTTATAGTAAAAGAGCTTTATTTTGAAAGTTTATGTGATTCCTTTTGGCGAGCGTACTATTTTTCTGGGACTGTGTGTCCATGCGCGCGTGTAAACATAGGTGATACGGTTTACCGCCGGGGGAAGCACACGTCACTCTATCTACGGCTAAGCAAACGAAACGGACGTCATAAAATATGACGGGTGTAATGCTGTGTGCTTTACCTATATTAATTTACTGTGTGAAATAAAATGAGAACTGTTGAATTGGACGATCCACTGACTTACCTCATTTACTAACAAATGGCAGCGAGATGCGTGGATGCGAAGTATTTATTAGTTTTCGAAATGCGTTTGTAAACGAAACCAAAAGCGTCGTAACGTAAAGCACGTGTTAAACTCCTGAACTCTAAAAATGCTGTGTGAACTATTTTAGAGGACTGTGTGATGAACTTAAATACTCTGTGTGATGACCTAACACCCTGGTATAATGGAAAAACTCAACGTTCCGGAACTTAACGGACAAAATTACTTCATATGGGCGGTAAAAATACAGGCCGCACTAACATTGAAAAGACTGGATAAAGTAATCTTAGAGCAAAAACCCAACGATTTAAAGGACGATGAATCTACTAACTGGGAACAGCGTAACACAGACGCAGTAGCCTACATAAAATTATCGTTGTCGGACCAGCAAGCTCTCCAGTACGCAACGGAAGTAAATGCGAAAACTTTGTGGGGAAAAATAAAGTCTAACTTTACCGACTAACTAGAAGACAGAAAAAATGACGTCGCAAACGAATTAAAGAACATCGAAATTCATCAAAATGAAAGTTCTAATGACTACATTGCCAGAGCACGTGGACTGGCGACGAAATGTCAAGCACTGGGCCTGGAAGTTTCAGAACGCGAACTCGTCTACCACACTGTTCGAGGACTACGTGGCCGATTTGCAAGAGTCCGAGACATCTTGAAACTCAACGGGACAAGTCTATGGACGAGGTGCTCGAAATACTACGTGAAGAAGATCTGACCAGTACCCGAAATCGACATACCGAGGGATCGAGCGCGGAAGTGTTCTACTCTAAAAAGAATAATAAACATGGAAATAGCGGTCGAGTATGTTATAACTGCAGAAAAGTTGGTCACGTGGCAAGGATTGTTTCTACAAGAACAAATATCAAAACCCTAACAACAACCGTGGACGTGGAGGCGGATCTAAAACCAGAAAACCGAACCAGCATATCTACAGCACTGACGATACTACCGAAGATGGCAGTACCAGACGAGGGACCGCACTACAAATTACGAAACAAGAAACAGTATATGACAATATTTGGATTCTAGACAGTGGTGCAACGAATCATCTAGCTAAGGATACATTTTAGTTTGAAGAAATACATCCTGAAACTAGTCAATTAAACCTGGCTGGTAAGGATACCCAAATAAGCACTGTGGGCAAAGGTACGGTTCAAGCAAAAACTGTAAGTAAACATCCTATTAATTTAACCATATCTGAGGTTAACTATGTACCAAACCTAAGAAATAATTTATTATCGGTACCTTGTTTAATGAAGAAAGGATGCAGAATTGAATCTAATAGAAATAACATTTTAATATTTGATAAAGATAATAAATTCTTGTTTAAAGCAATTCTAAATGAAAATAGACTAGAGGTATAATTAAATCCATTGGATAATTTGGAATGTTATTTGTCCAACGAAACATATAATAATTATAAAATGTGGCACAGTCGATTGTGTCATTTAAATCCGAAGTACAGCTGGGGAAAAAAAAAACGATCCACCCTTCATATTTCGGCTGCTATTGGTCAAGGAATTTTGTGCAAGGTGTCATTTTTCAGGAAATAGCGTAAGGAATTAAGAACTGGCAACCAAAATTGTATAAGGGGTCGTCTATATTAAAATGAGTACCAACTTTGAAAATTCCAATAGCAACAACCAATTTTTTTTACATAAAAATGTTCAGCAACTTCAAAATACCCCAGGTATAAAAAAGAATTATTTATTTTGCATTATTTGCTGAGATATTAAAGCATTAATTTTCAATTCGTTTAGGGGGAAATCTCCAAATTGATAAAGGTAATATTTAGGGTGTTTTTTCGAAACGACAAGCTAGCAAAAGGGTTACCATAATCTCGCCAAAGGATGCTGGAATTAAACCCTCTTCACTAATATTGTAATTTTTTTTATGTTTTACCTTTTTTTTAAATTTTGGATTTAAAAAGTCAGAAATAAAATAAAGGGTAGACGAGAAAAAGTTTTAATTTTAAATTAAGTCACATATACGATTATTTATAACGAACAGATTTTCAAATGCGATTAGTTACAATCAGATAGACAAACATGATTATTACATTTATGTTTTACATTTTATGCAAATTTTTGTTTCATTCATACTGCTACAAAAGGTTGGTTTAAAATTCGGCACACTGGGTCTGGGACATATCCCGACAGCCGAAATTCCGACAAGCCAAAATCCCGAATGAGTCAAATCCCGAATGGGTCTAAATCCCGAAAATATATTTTTGTCCATTTCTCGATTTTTTTAAATATTAGAGATTATTTATTTATTTAGTTATTTAGTCAGTTATTTAATCAGTTAGTTAGTCAGTTAGTTAGTCAGGCAGTTAGTTAGTTAGCCAGTCAGTTAGTTAGTCAGTCAGTCAGTCAGTAAGTTAGTCAGTCAGTAAGTTAGTCAGTCAGTCAGTTAGTCAGTCAGTCAGTTAGTTAGTCAGTCAGTTAGTCAGTTAATCAGTCAGTTAGTTAATCAGTCAGTTAGTTAGTCAGTCAGTCCGTTAGTTAGTCCGTTAGTCAGTCGGTTAGTTAGTCAGTCAGTCAATTAATCACTCCGTTAGTTAGTCACTCCTTTAGTTAGTCCAGACTCACTAACTTAGTCTAACTGACTGTCAATTAGTTAGTCAGTGAACTGACTGACTCACTGACTAACTAATTGACTGACTGGATAACTAACGGACTAACTGACTAACTGACTGACTAACTAACGGACTGACTAATTGACTAAATAACTAACTGACTAAATAACTAAATAAATAAGTAATCTCTAATAATTAAAAAAAAATCGAGGAAATAACATATTATTGGAAATTTTATAATAAAATAATTATAAATAATATTGGAAATAACATACATTCAAAAACATAGTAATCGATATAATGTTAATTATACAAACAAAATACATTGCATGCACTTGAAACAAGAAAAGATTTTTAGACATTTGATAGACATCAATAATTTGAATAAACAGTTACCAAAAACGCTTTTTAACCACCAAACGATAATGCGAATTAGGATCCAATTTGCTAAGTAATTTTTTACACGGTCCCTAAAATTCGTTTTTTTCAGTATTTTTACAATAACTCGGCAAATAATTGTTGTTCAATTAAAAAATTCGGGATTTTAATTCTACTTGATCTACTTTATCGATTTATGTAACAAAAATTTGGGGTTGCTATTCATGTTTTATTTTTTCTTATTTAAATTTAAATAAAAAAAAATAATAATTAAAAATTGATGAAAAAACTTGTGTGATTTGTTTTTGGAAGATTAAGAAGTATATAATGAAAAAAAAAATGTTGGTTTAATTCATTTTATTTGTGGAGGTATGAATAAAAGTTTGTGAAACTTTTTTAACATTATGGGCCTTCAACTTCGAATGCTTATATCTCAACAAATAATGCAAATTAATAAAAAAAAATTTGGATCTGGGGTATTTTAAAGATGATAAACATTTTTATTTAAAAAAAAATTGGGTGTTGCCATTGGAATTTTCAAAGTTACTACTCATTTTAATATGTAGACCACCCCTTATACAATTTTGGTTGCCAGTTCTTAATTCCTTACGCTATTTCCTGAAAAATGACACCTTTCACAAAATTCCCTGATCAATAGCAGCCGAAAAACGAAGGGTGGATCGTTTTTTTTTCCCCAGCTGTACATGTTTAAAATGAAAGATTATATTGATATTGATGTTAATACAAATGACGTAAAAAACTTTAATTGTGATGCATGTGATATAGGTAAAGTTAAAAGAAAGTATCATCCCACAATAAATCACGAACTAAGTTCGGATATTTTAGAATTATTATACGTTGACCTTTGTGGACCAATGCAAACGGAATCATTGGGAAAAGTAAATATTTTTTCATAATTGTGGATGATTACAGTGGAATGTACTTTACTAATTTCATAAAAAATAGATGAAGTGTATGATGTGTTTACTGAATTTAAAGCTAGATATGAAAACCAAACTGGGAAAAGAATTGAAAGGGTAAGAAGTAATAATGGGGGTGAATTTGTTAATGAGAGGTTAGATAGTTTATTTGCTAAATCGGAAATAATTCACGAAAAAACCATTCCCTATAATCCAGAAAGTAATAAAGCTGAAAGAGCGAACAGAACTTTACTCGATAGAGCCAAAACTATATTATATGAAAGTCAATTAGGCATGCAGTTTTGGGCGGAATGCGTTAATTTCTGTACTCATGTAACTAATTTGACATCAAGAAATGGGAAAGAAAAATTACCACTTGAAATTTGGACAGGGAAAAAACCAAAAATTAATTACTTAAAGAAATTCGGATCAGTTTGCTACTATCACGTAGCCAAAATAAAAAGAAACAATAAATTTGATGTTCCGGCAAAAACTGGAATTTTTGTTGGTTATTCCAGAGAGCGTATAGGTTATAGAATTTACGATATATCTAGTAGCGCAATAATAGAAGAGAGATCAGTTAAATTTAACGGGAATCTAAAAGGTAGTACATTACTATCAAAAAACAAAACAGAGTTATGGGTAATAGAAAATTTCGATAACGGATTAGTAAATAAAAATGACTTTGTGAGAATCCAAATGATTTTTCCGACTCTGAGGAGCCAGACGCGAGTAACCGTGACAAAACACCAAGCCCAAGGCCGCGTAGATCGGAAAGAATAAAGCAAAAAACATTAAAATATGCGAATCAAACTGAACTTATTCCTAATGATATTGAAAAGGCTAAAGGTCGCGCAGATTGGGATAAATGGAAAAAAAGCGATAGAATAGCGAATTGGAATCTTTGAAAAAAAACATGATGTATTCGAAATCACAGATATTCCAGAAAACAGCAAAATAATAAAACTAAATGGGTTTTACTTTAAAAGAAAATGAAAATTGTTTGTTGATTTATAAAGCAAGGCTCGTAGCAGCCGATTTTAATAATAAAAATTATACTGAATCTTATTCACCTGTTGTAAATATAGAAAGTTTAAGGTTGTTACTTGCAATTTCAGCTAAATTGAATATGAGTGTAAATTTTATGTTAAGACAGCATATCTTTATAGTGATTTAAAAGACACTGTTTATGTAAATATTCCACCTGGTTGTGAGGAAATATTTGGTAAAGATAAAGTTTGTTTATTGAAAAAGAGTTTTATATGGTTTATCAATAAGAGGTAAAAATTGGTATTTAAAATTAAAGAGTGAATTACAGCGTATTGGATTAAAACAATTAGATTCAGATAATTGTGTATTTATAATGACTGATAATGATGATATTTTAATTCTTTGTTCATTTGTTGATGATTTAGAAATATTTTATACATCTGAAAAAATGTATGAAAGTGTTATCAAAAATTAAGAGTGTATTTGAATTGCATGAAAATAAGAGTTCTAAATTTTTGGGTCTAGAAATTGAAAATCATGACAATGGTATTAGTATTTCACAATCTAAGTATGTTGAATCATTGTTAATTAAGCATAATATGGAAAATTGTAAAACTGTAAAAACACCAATTGTAAGGGGTGAAGATAAAAGTTTTCCACTAAGTGATGATTTAATTGACCAAACTTGAAACTGTTTATCAAGAGTTAATTGGTGAACTTTTGTATTTGGCAAACAGGACACGTCCTGACATATCATTCGTAACAACCTATCTGTCACAATTCAATCAAAGACCAGAAAAAGACATCTAAAGCTAGCAAAAAGGGTCTTAAGATATTTGCAAGGGACTAAAGACAAAAAATTGTTTTATAGCAATGAAATGGGATTTTACTGGTACTTCAGATGCATCATGGGGAAATGCTGAAAATGCTAAGTCATTTAATGGGAGTATAATTTTATTAGGCGATTCATTAATTTCATGGAAATGTCAAAAACAAAAGAGTGTAAGTCAATCTACTTGTGAAGCTGAATTGTTCTCTATTTCAGAATTGTGTAAGAATATTATTTGGACTGCAAATTTATTAACTGAAATGACCTGTAAACAATTTATAAATGATAGAGTAATCTTACTTTCTGACAGCCAAGCAGCAATACAGTATCTTTAAAAGGTACTAGATCTTCTAATAAGTCCAGACATATGAATTTGCGATTTCATTTTGTGAAAGACTTGTTAATGGACAATGTTATTGAACTGAAATACCAACAAACTGATTTGTTACTAGCGGATTTTCTTACAAAGGCAGTAAACGAAGATAAATTATTGTATTCTTTAAACAATATCTCTTTGATTTAAATGATTATTGTATTCATTAATTATTTGTTAGTGATTATTAATTAATGCTAAAATTATTTGTTAATTAATTCCTAGATTAATATTATAATTTTTATGTATGTTGTATTGTATATGTGTATGTAAAATTGTTTTAATTGTGTTTCTCATGTTAGAAAAATATTGCTCGCAGGAGGGGTGTGTGATTCCTTTTGGCGAGAGAACTATTTTTCTGGGACTGTGTGTCCATGCGCGCGTGTAAACAGAGGTGATACGGTTCGCCGCCGGGGAAGCACACGTCACTCTACTACGTCTATCTACGGCTGAGCAAACGAAACGGACGTCATAAAATTGACGGGTATAATGCTGTGTGCTTTACCTATATTAATTTACTGTGTGAAATAAAATGATAACTGTTGAATTGGACGATCCACTGACTTACCTCATTACTACAGTTTAGAGTTGATAAAAACTTTAAATAATGCTTTATATTATAGTTTAGTTATGTTTTAAAAAGGTATACTATTTAATATTATATCATTGCACTGTAAAAAATAATAAACTGTGTAACGTTAACACAATTTTTAAGGTAACGTTACATCAATTCTGCACTAATTTACTTTAAAAAATTATTTGTGGAACTTTTCATTGTATTTTCTGATTAACCATTGAGTAGTTGATAAAGCGACACGGGTAAGCACAATAATAAGGGAACCCCATGTGTCTACGTGGGTTATCGCTAAAAAGGTGCTTAAAATAAGAAAGTTATTTTTTTCATTAGAATGTTTTTGAATTAACTATAAAACATAATTGTGTATCTAAATTATAATTACTCTATCCAAATAAAAATTGACACTGTATCTTAGATGACTCTTTATGATAACATTGTTTTATATGGATAGCCCATAATAATCTTTATGACTTGTCGCTCACAAACCCATGTAAATCCCATTTAAGACTACTTTTCAAACAAAAATCACGTAGCTCAACACGGGAAAGTGTGAGCAAACCTTAAAGATTGTTAGGAGTTGCCTATATAAAGCCCGTGTTAGAGAAAGGTGTTATCTAGGACAAGTTTTAATTATTATTAAGATAAAGTATCTGTAATTTAAAATTTTAATTCATTATTAATTTAATATTCTGCAACAAAAAATAACTGTTTCTTCATTTTCAAAAATTTCCTTAAAAATACTTGTTAGTCAGAAATTATTTTAAATAGGCTTACGTGGGGTAGCCTATGTGGTTTGACCGAAAATAAAGGGGGTCGTTTCTTTTTAGGAGCCCATATAGGTTTTTCTCACATTACTCTAAAGGGGCCCATATGTATCCCATGTTAGTCTGCCATCTGGGGACTGTCTAGTTATCGAATGATTGGAAGGTCGAGTCTTGCCCTAAGACTACCTTTGATTAAGTTAAAAAATTTTAAAAATAACCACAAAATAACACTATACTTTCAAACTATAATGTATAAAGTTGTGTAAGTTATGCATACATGCAGTCAACAGAAAAATCAATCAAATAAACCCACAATAAAATCCGGGAATGGAGACTGGCAGGATTACGTCACTTGAAACATGTCAATTATTTTTCAAATAATGAATTTAGTTTCTGAAGGTAATGGCAAAATATTAAAATAAGTATTTTCAATTTTAAATGTTTTCGTTAAAAGTTTTATTTAATTTTTTCAGTCGATGGCCTCAGGAAAGTAAAAAAAGATCGGATTTGAGCCAAAGTTGTGTAGTTTTTTCAGACAATTCGACTTTTCTCTAAAAATAGAACATTTTGAAACCTGAAAGTTCAAAATTCATAATCTAAGTATGAACTTCACATTTGTACCAAGTTACGAGTCAAACAGATACCTCACAAACACACACAACTTCATTTTTATTATTATAGATTATAATTATTATTTCAATGCAAAATAAAACATTAAAATAATCTATAATAATAAAAGAAAGAGTCTGTCTGTCTGTGTGTGTGTCTGTTATCGGATCGTAAAAGACCTACATATACTGCCCTCAGAAATTCGAAATTTTTAAGATAGATTCCCTTTAATATTAACGTGTGCACCTGAGGCTTAGTTTTTTCATGTTTGTTCAATTTTTAGAGAAAATTCGAATTTTCTGAAAAAAATACACCACTTTCGCTCAAATCCGATCATTTTTTCTCTTTCCTGATGCCATCGGCTGAAAAATTAAATAAAACTTTTAACGAAAACATTTAAAATTCAAAATGTTTATTTAATTCTTTTGCCATTACTTTATAAAAATTTAATTCATTGTTTGAAAAAAATTGACATGTTTCAAGTGACGTAATTCCGCCAGTCTTCATTCCCGGATTTTATTGTGGGTTTATTTGATGATTTTTTCATTGATTTTTCTGTTGACTGCATGTATGCATATTTAAGCAATAAATGTATAGTTAAGCTATTACTGAACTAGGATGGTTAATAAAGGCCATCGCACTAGAGCTATTAGTGTGTTATGTCTTTATTTTTTCGCCAAATACGTTGCCAAACTCGCCAAATTATTAACTAAAATTCGCCAAATAGGCAATTTCTTTTATGAATAATTTATAAGCTGATCGGTTGTTCGAAGGTCATTGTGTTTGAGCTGTATAATGGGTGTGGGTAGCTTTATCTATTTTCTCGCCAAATTATCTCATAAAACGCGCCAAATCAGCTAAAAGGTTTTATGCATTTATGAGGGAATTGTGATGGCATTTATGAGTGCATTTTACAGCGTATTTTTCATTTTGGAATTTTAAGGCAATGAAACGGGATTTTATAATTTATAACGAACGGAAACAATAATAAGTTTATGATCCTATAACAGTGTATATGGTACACATATTTGGAATCTATTTGATATTTTTTTATTCCGTGCGAAGAACGGGTATAAATTTGCTAGTTATATTATAAGTCTTATCATGTGTGTGAATCCTGATTCTTTTGCTCATGTATTTTTTCCTTTTTAAATCTAAATTTAGTAATAAGGGACACACACAAAATATATGCTTTCGATTTTGCTTCGTTAGAAAGCAATGCATTGTTAAAACGCTGCTCAAATATTTCTAGTTAATTGTTCTTGCATTCTATAGATTCAAAATACTTTGGTATCAAATCCGAACTCGTTAGTATGATTATGCACATAGTTCGGATTTTCAAAGCCAGAATAGTTTTAATATTTCTTTCAGATTGTTTTGATCTTTTGTTACGAGAGTCTAATACATTCCAAACGCAATATTTTTATTTATTTGGAATAGATTAATTTATCAATTTATTTAAGCCAAACTACGCTTGCTAGAGTTTACCATTTATTTAATAAGATAGTGTTGACTATTGAAAAATTTTCTAACGATAAATCAATCAGGGAATTTATAAAAAAAATATATACGAAGTGTACAGTCAAAGCTCGTTAATTAAAACCCCAAGGAGCCTACATAGTTTGTTCATCTTAAGTTAACTCAAATATTTTGTCGTCCGATATCACAAAAATCCAAAAACCGTTTATCCGCAACAAAAAAATAAAAAATTAAAAGCGATGAACTCAATATGAACATGCAAATAGCATATCCAAATAGCAGTGGCAGCAAGAAATTTCCGAAATTCTAGTGCAATCTTGTACCCCGATTAATAACAGAGCATTCATTATCTGTATAATGATTAAAGCGTTTCGATTGTACATCAAAATCGCCTAAAGACTTAACTAAAAAAATTTGCTAAAAGTTGCAAAACTCACATTTTAAGAAGCATTAACTAAGGTATAGGGTGTCCGGCCTGTTCATTGGGGACTTTTGACTATAATAAATTCAATTGGGCGAAGTTGCCCCTGATCGGACCAGCCCTAGTTACACTTTCTTAAATGTCAGTTTTGCAACTTTCATTTGCTTTCAGCTGCTCCACGTAACCGACGAAAACCTACAGCACGTGGTGTACTTGTACGTTACTGCCCGCAAGATGGGACTGCTGGACGCCAGACAGCGAGCATTCAAGCTCATGCTGAACAACTTCGAGAGGCTGGTCACCACTGAAGAGTTCCTAGACCTCGAGGTGGATCAGCTGGTGGAGTTGCTGAGCTCGGATGAAATTGGAGCCAGAAGGTACTACTTGGTTAGGTTATATTGGATTATTGAGAGCTACACGAGGGCTACTGGCGACGGACGTCATAATTTTGAACCACAATCAAAAGACGATCCAACACCCGAGTAGGCACCCAACGCAACTTTTAAAGGAGAAATGCAGCGTCGGGACTTTGAAGCATATTTAACGTGAACTCCCTGTGGTATTATTCGTCTGACGTTTAGGCGGCGCAGACCGTTTAAAAGTCAGCAGTTATTTGGGCAATGCCCGGACCGAATCTGGGGTCCTTCGCATGCAAAGGCCTAAGCATCCCTAAGCCTTAGTCCAGCCCCGAAGTATTACTTGCGCCCGCGAAATGGTAAAGTACCAAATTATTATGTTTTATGGTTATTAAATTATAAGATTATTAATGTTTTTAAGTAAACCAATTAAAGACGATGGGCTAGAAAATTTTCTACTTTCAAAATCAGCTTTAAGCTTAAGTTTATCGAAATAAGCAGAATATAAAGCAAATAAAGATCATAGTCCTGAACAATTTATGTGGGATAAATTAATTTACACGAAAAATATATTTGAAAATCATAAAGTTTTTATTCCGAAATATAGGTGTCAATGGTAATCACATATGTGACGTTGACCAATGTTTAGTTTCTCCATCATTCACCTAACACTTAAATCTTACTTAAAATGCATTAAATGAAGTATTTTTTATTCATTTTAAGAACTGAATAGATGTTCCAACTAGTTTTTATTTTTTTATATTTAAAACCCTTTTTGTATTTCAAGTAATTTATTTTAAAAAATATCAATATTAAAGTTTTATCAGTTACAGCATTTTTTTGGTAATTGATATTGAAGTCGTTCAGTGAGTAAAATAGCTAGAAAGTCTTTCAACAGCACTATAAAAAGCTAATAAAGATAACTTTTTCGTTCCCAATAATGGTAACTGTTTAGTTTAATATGGTCTTTGCAATTCGATAAAACAAATAAAAAAATATCTGCTCAATTAGTTACTTAATTTTATCATAATCACAAATATTTTTTTAATACTGCTGATAAAAAAAATATAAAGTGATCCATTACAATTACTTTTTTAGAACTGGTGCAATTTTAATGATATAATAACAGGGTAAAGTATAGTAAATTATTCAATAAATATTAAATGTTACCTTAAATCTCCGAGTCACTTATATTTAATAATAATGTCCACAACTTTCTTTAAAGCAGTAAAAGTGTTAATTATTCACTGTACGTGGGATCAAATTTCGCTGTGTGGGGGGTTTTCACAGTAAACAGTTTTATTAAAAATTTTATCCTTGATTCCAACGAAACGCTTTTATACCACTATATTAAATTTATAATTATCTATACCACTAATCATTTTCATGTATTAATTTATTGTCAATAATAACCAAATTCAGCAAAATACTTGGGAGTTCTGAAATTGTGATGCGGTGTATGGTTATTTTAATTGATTACTTTCTTTAAGCTTTTATTTTTTAAAGCAATGTAATGTTGTTGATTTTTTTTACTTATTGAAGAAAATAATTCATTTAAGTAATTTAATTAAATATTTAAACTGGTAATTAAACTGGTAATTAATTTGGTAAAACTGGTAATTGGTAATTAATTACACATAATATTGCAGAGATATCCGTTTTATGAGTATCAAAAGGTATGCACAGTCATTTTTAGCCTACTTTTCTTTTTTTAATTCGAAAGAATTAAAAAAAATGAAAAAGTAGGTATTGACATGCGGTCGATGTCCGTCTGTCTGCCTGTCTGTCCGTACCCCCCTTCCAAAATCGGCTCTATCCATCGGAACTTAAAAATTCTTTTTTTGTTATAAAGCTATGACCTCAGATACCCAACTTTCATACTTTTTGTCCGTCTGTCTGTACGTCCGGATTGACATAAATTTACTATCTGTCAAAGAATTTCCCATTGAATTAGCATTGAAATTCAATTTTGAGTGATTTAAATCACTGTAGGTATTGAAATGCGGTTGATGTCCATCTGTCTGTCTGTTCGTATGTCCATCTGTCCGTCTTTCCGTCTGTCTGTCTGTCCGTATCCCTCTTCCAAAATCGGTTCTATCCCTCGGATCTTAAAAATTCTTTTTTTGTTAGAAAGCTATGACCTCAGATACCCAACTTTCATACTTTTTGTCCGTCTGTCTGTACGTCCGGACGGACATGAATCTACTATATTTCGGCGAATTTCCCATTGAATTAGCATCGAAATTCAATTTTGAGTCATTTAAATCACTGTTGCCAAATCAACAATGGCATGAGAAACTTTATTTAAACATATTTGAAGCAAAATAATATTTTCATGAATCAGTTTGGAATGACGTCATAAAATGTAGCACAATTTGATTCTTTGATTATTCATTAATTATCTACCAAGAAAGCGGCAAGGCATACTTTTGCATGCAATTATGCTCAGTTTTAATTTACATTTCTTATTTTTTAATGCAATTTGTAGTAGTTTCATTACTTTTGTTATTAATAAATATTTAATTATTCTTCGAACTACAAATAAGGGGACGTACATAAATTACGTCACGCTCAGAGGGGGGAAGAGAGGGGTATGTGCCAACGTGACGGATCGTGACAAGGAGGGGGGCAGGGGTAATCGCTTGCGTGACGTAACGATTCGAAAATTTCCAATTTTGCAAGAAAAATCAGTTTCACATAAAATGAAGTTTTTGAGAAAAAAAATTTGAAATCTTTTTTCATCAGAAACACTTTATTTCAGAAAGAGATTATTGTATGCAACAACGTCGGCATTATTAGTCTCCTATATTTTACAGACCTTTTCGTAACGGTACTTCGTAACACGCAAAACTGCGACACTATCTTGACCAATTAGAAGACTGGCAGCTACCTAAACGAACACCAAAATACCCAGAACTAGGCAGTTTCGATTACTCTCAGACCCCCTTTTTTAGAAGACATTTGCGAATGGCAAGTTAGACCTTGGACAACGGAAATGTAAATACATTGTTGGTATATTCATATGAATAAATTATTTAACTAAGAGAAATTTTAAATTTTTTTTCTTTCCAAGTTAAATTTTTTAAAAATATGCATTTTTTCAAATTTCAGAAACAAAGGGAAATATTAAAATTAACTTTTCTTTAAGGGGGGGGGGGTACATTAACGTGACGTAATTTTAGGGGGAGGGGTTCGATCAAACGTGACGCAGCGTGACATAAGGGGAGGGAGGGGTCAAAAAAGTCAAAATTAAGCGTGACGTAATTTATGTAAGTCCCCTAAATCACGAGCAGATGATAAATAATATTTAATTAATTTGCGAAAGAATATTATGGAAAATAGTTGATTTTAGCTTTCAGAAGTTTAAATTATAGCTGGGTGCTGTGTTTTCGATTTTTTTTCTAATGTGTTAGATCTAGTGTAGAAACGGCTGTTGATGATATTTACTTCAGGAACCTAGTTTTTTTTTCCCCGATTAGAACTTCAGTAAGTATTTAAGTAACAGGAAAGTAGGCTATTTTAGTTCTTAATGAACTTTTTGTTTACTTTAAAATTGCCTTTGCCGAGATATTTTTAGATAGGTCTTTCTTTCGCGTACTAATTTGAACGATTTTGTACGCGAAAGAAAGACCTATCTAAAAATATATCAGCAAAGGCAAATTTATAGTAAAAAATGACTATGCATACCTTTTGATACTCAGAAAAAGGATATCCATGCCAAATATTTTTGATCCAGGTTCATTTGGAACGATTTTGTGATAATTTGAATTTTTACCAAAACTTTAAACGGCTCTTTTAAAGTACAGTCCTGAAATTTCGCTGCTAAATTCATTCTAAATATTAAGGAAACATACTTATGAAGAATCCTGATTTACTTAATGCATTTTTTAGCCTACTTTTCTTTTTTTAATTCAAAAGAATTTAAAAAAATGAAAAAGTAGGTATTGACATGCAGTCGATGTCCGTCTGTCTGTCTGTCCGTCTGTCTGTCTGTCCGTACCCCCCTTCCAAAATCGGTTCTATCCATCGGATATTAAAAATTCGTTTTTGTTAGAAAGCTATGACCTCAGATACCCAACTTTCATACTTTTTCTCCGTCTGTCTGTAGATCCGGACGGACATAAATCTACTATCTGTCGCCGAATTTCCCATTAGATTAGTATTGAAATTCAATTTTGAGTCATTTAAATCACTGTAGGTATTGAAATGCGGTTGATGTCCATCTGTCTGTCTTTCCGTCTGTCTGTCCGTCTGTCCGTATCCCTCTTCCAAAATCGGTTCTATCCCTCGGATCTTAAAAATTCTTTTTTTTTTAGAAAGCTATGACCTCAGATACCCAACTTTCCTACTTTTTGTCCGCCTGTCTGTACGTCCGGACGACGGACATAAATCTACTATCTTTCCGCGAATTTCCCATTAAATTAGCATTGAAATTCAATTTTGAGTCATTTAAATCACTGTAGGTATTGAAATGCGGTTGATGTCCATCTGTCCGTCTGTCTGTCCGTCTGTCCGTATCCCTCTTCCAAAATCGGTTCTATCCCTCGGATCTTAAAATTCTTTTTTTTTGTTAGAAAGCTATGACCTCAGATACCCAACTTTCATACTTTTTGTCCGTCTGTCTGTACGTCCAGACGGACATAAATCTACTATCTGTCGGCGAATTTCCCATTGAATTAGCATTGAAATTCAATTTTGAGTCATTTAAATCACTGTAGGTATTGAAATGCGGTTGATGTCCATCTGTCTGTCTGTTCGTATGTCTGCCTGTCTTTCCGTCTGTCTGTCCGTCTGTCCGTATCCCTCTTCCAAAATCGGTTCTATGCCTCGGATCTTAAAAATTCTTTTTTTTGTTAGAAAGCTATGACCTCAGATACCCAACTTTCATACTTTTTGTCCGTCTGTCTGTACGTCCGGACGGACATAAATCTACTATCTTTCGGCGAATTTCCCATTGAATTAGCATTAAAATTCAATTTTGAGTCATTTAAATCACTGCTGCCAAATCAACAATGGCATGAGAAACTTTATTTATTTAAACATATTTGAAGCAAAATAATATGTTCATGAATCAGTTTGGAATGACGTCATAAAATGTAGCACAATTTGATTCTTTGATTATTCATTAATTAACTACCAAGAAAGCGGCAAGGCATACTTTTGCATGCAATTATGCTTAGTTTTAATTTACATTTCTTATTTTTTAATGCAGTTCGGAGTAGTTTCATTACTTTTGTTATTAATAAATATTTAATTATTCTTCGAACTATAAATAAATCACGAGCAGATGATAAATAATATTTAATTAATTTGCGAAAGAATATTAAGGAAAATAGTTGATTTTGGCTTTTAGAAGTTTAAATTATAGCTGGGTGCTGTGTTTCGATTTTTTTTTCTAATGTGTATAAATCTAGTGTAGAAACGGCTGTTGATGATATTTACTTTAGGAACCTAGTTTTTTCCCGATTAGAACTTCAGTAAGTATTTAAGTAACAGGAAAGTAGGCTATTTTAGTTCTTTATGAACTTCTTGTTTAAAATTACAAAGCAATAAAACACAGGCAGTAAAAAAACTTTTTTGTTACTCTTATAACACATCATTTAAAAACAGTAGATAAGCTTAAATATTTGATTAAATATTGATTCCAATTTTAAGACCAGACATACACTTCAATTTGGCGACGCTTTGGCCCCATCCATTGGCGCCATATCCGTTAGTCCACTTTCAATACATATCTAAATTTGTGTGTTGTAAAATAGACGCATACTAAGCTTGATTCTAGAATTTCTTAAAGCTTTCCATTAGCAATAAAATAAACATGCTATAATATTGTTATATTAACATAAACAGAAAACTGTGGATACCACTTAAATTTTTGATAAACTTCTGAGTTAAAACGCAGACCAGATAAATATTTCAATTTGACGAGAATTAAGCTAGAAAATTAAGTTCAAATACGAATTTCTTATATTTTTAGCCTACTTTTCTTTTTTAATTCGAAAGAATTAAAAAAAAATGAAAAAGTAGGTATTGACATGCGGTCGATGTCCGTTTGTCTGTCTGTCTGCCTGTCCGTACCCAACTTCCAAATCGGTTCTATCAATCGAAACTTAAAAATTCTTTTTTTGTTAGAAAGCTATGACCTCAGAGACCTAACTTTCATACTTTTTGTCCGCCTGTCTGTACTTCCGGACGGACATAAATCTACAATCTGTCAACGAATTTCCCATTGAATTAGCATTGAAATTCAATTTTGAGTCATTTAAATTACTGTTGCCAAATAAACAATGGCATGACAAACTTTATTTATTTAAAAATAGTAGGTATTGACATGCGGTCGATGTCCGTCTGTCTGTCCGTATCTCCCTTCCAAAATCGGTTCTATCAATCGGATCTTAAAAATTCTTTTATTGTTAGAAAGCTATGACCTCAGAGACCCAACTTTCATACTTTTTGTCCGCCTGTCTGTACGTGTATAAATCTACTATCTGTCAGCGAATTTCCCATTGATTCAATTTTGAGTCATTTAAATCACTGTTGCCAAATAAACAATGGCATGAGAAACTTTATTTAAAAATATTTGAAGCAAAATAATTTTTTCATGAATCAGTTTCGAATGATGTCATAAAATTTAGCACTATGTGATTCTTTGATTGTTCAAGCGGAAATTCATATTTCTTGCATACAATTATGCTTAGTTTAATTTACATTTCTTATTTTTTAATGTAGTTTGGAGTAGTTTCATTACTTATGTTATTAATAAACTAGCAAATTTATACCCGTTCTTCGCACGGAATAAAAAAATATCAAATAGATTCCAAATATGTATACCTTATAACCTGTTATAGGATCATAAACTTATTGTTTCCGCTCGTTATAAATTATAAAATCCCGTTTCATTGCCTTAAAATTCCAAAATAAAAAATACGCTGTAAAATGCACTCATAAATGCCATCACAATTCCTCATAAATACATAAAACCTTTTAGCTTATTTGACGCGTTTTGGGAAATAATTTGGCGAGAAAATATATATAGCAAACCACACCTATTATACAGCTCAAACACAATGACCTTCGAACAATCGACCAGCTTATAAATTATTCATAAAATAAATTGCCTATTTGGCGAATTTTAGTTAATAATTTGGCGAGTTTGGCAACGTATTTAGCGAAATATAAAGACATAACACACTAATAGCTCTAGTGCGATGGCCTTTATTAACCATCATAGTTCAGTAATAGCTTAACTATACATTTATTGCTTAAATATGCATACATGCAGTCAACAGAAAATCAATGAAAAAATCATCAAATAAACCCACAATAAAATCCGGGAATGAAGACTGGCGGAATTACGTCACTTGAAACGTGTCAATTATTTTTCAAATAATGAATTTAGTTTCTGAAAGTAATGGCAAAAGAATAAAAAAGAATAAAATAAACATTTTGAATTTTAAAGGTTTTCGTTAAAAGTTTTATTTAATTTTTTCAGCCGATGGCATCA
>JAFNEN010001396.1:0-22500 GCA_019343175.1 Oedothorax gibbosus | reverse complement strand
TAAAAATTTTTTTTTTTTTCCCCCCCCCTTTTTTTTTTTCCCCAAAAAAAAAATTTTTTTTTTGGGTTTTTAACCCCCCCCCCAAAAAAAAAAAAATTTTTAAAAAAAACCCCCCCAAAAAGGGGAAGGGGCCCCCCCCCCTTTTCCCCCCGGGGGAAAAAAAAAAAAAAAAAATTTTTTTCCCCCCCCCCTTTTTTTTTTTTTTTTTTTCCCCCCCCCCCCCAAAAAAAAAAAACCCCCAAAAATTAAAACCCAAAAAAAAAAAAAAAAAAAAAAAAAAGGGGGGGGCCCCAAAGGGGGGCCCCCAAAAAAAAAAAAAAATTTTTTAAAAAAAAAAAAAAAAAAAAAAATTTTTTTTTTTTTTTGGGGGGGAAAACCCCCCCCGGGGCCCAAAAACCCCAAAAAAAAAAAACCCCAAAAAAAATTTTTAAAAGGGAAGGGGAAAAAAATTTTTTTGGGGGAAAAAATTTTTAAAAAAAAATTTTTTGGGGGGGGGAAAAAAAGGGGGGCCCCCCAAAAATTTTTAAAAAAAAAACCCCGGGAAAACCCCAAAAAAAAAATTGGAAAAAAAAATTTTCCCCAAAAAAAAAAAAAAAAAAAAATTTTTTTTCGGGAAAAAAAAAAAAAAAAAAAACCCGGGGGAAAAATTTTTTTTTTCCCCCGGGGGGGGAAAAAAAGGGGGAAAACCCCACCGGGGGGGAAAAATTTTTTAACCCCCCCCCCGGGGGAAAAAAAAAAAAAAACCCCCCCCTTTTTTTTTTTTTTTTCCCCCCAAAAAAATTTTTTTTTTGGGGTTTTTTTTTTTTTTAAAAAAATTTTTTTTTTTTTTTGGGGGTTTTTTTTTTTTTAAAAACCCCCTTTTAGGGGGGGGTTTTGCCAAAGGCCAAGGGGAAAAATTTCCCTTAAAAGGAAATTTTTGTGGGTTTTTTTTTTTTTTTTTATGGGGGGGGTTCTGCTGGAGTTTTGGGGAAGCTTTTTTTTTTTTTTCCCCCAAGGGAAAAGCCCCTTTTCCCCCACGAAGCGTTAAAAATTTTTTTTCCCCCTTTTTTAAACCCCAAAAACCCCAAAAAAAAAAATTTTTTTTTTTTTGTTTTTTTTTTTTCAAAATAAGGGGTTTTTTTTTTTGCAAAATTTTTCCTGTTTTCCCTATAAAAAAAAAAAATTTCAAACCAAGCAGGAAAAGGCCCCCCTTTTTAATCCCCCCCTTTTTTAAAGGCCCAAAAAAAGGCAAAACCCCCAGGTTCCCCCCCCCCCCCCTTTTTTCTTTTTTTTTTTTGATTTTTTAAAAAATGGTGGAGGGAATTTTTAAAAACGAAAAAAAAAACCCCCAACCAAAGCAAATTTGATACACCCCTTTTTTCCCCAAAAAAAAAAGTAGAGGTGCCCCCCAAGGGGCCCCCCCCCCCCCCCCCCCCCCCCCCTTAAAGGGAAAAAAAAAAAAAAAAAAAAAAAGGGGTTTTTTCCTCAAAATTCCCCCCCCCCCTCCCCCCAAATACCCCAAAAAAAAAACCCCAAAAAAAAAATTTTTAAAAAAAACCCCCAAAAATTTTAAAAAAAATTTTGGGGCGCGGGATTAAACCCCAAAAAAAAAAAATTTTTTTTTCCCCCCCGAAAAGGGGAAAAAAAAACCAAACTTTTTAAAGGGGTTTTTTTGGAGTTTTTTTTTTTTCCCCCGAGGGAAAATGAAAAAAAAAAAAATGAAAAAAAATCCGGGTTTTTTTTTTTTTTTTAAAAAAGAATTTGGGAAAAAAAAAGGGGCCCGCATAAAAAAGCGGAAATTAAAAAACCCCCCCCCCCCCTTTTTTCCCCCCCCTTTGGGGCAAAAAAAAGCAGCCGACTTTTTTTTTTTTTTTTTTTTTTTAAAAAAAAGAAAGGGGGGAATGAAAAGATTTTTTCCAAATTTTAAAAAAAAAACCCCTCTAAAAAATTTCCGTTTAAAGAGCATTGGGGGTTTTTTAAAAAAATTGGGATGGAAAATTTTTTTTAAAAAAACCCCCAATCCTTTTTTTTTTAGAAAAAAAAAAAATTTGGGGGCAAATTTTTTCCCCAACCCCGGTTTTTTTTTTTTTTTTTTTTTGGGTCCAAGTTTTTTGGGGGCTTTTCCCGGGGGGAAAAGGGAGGGGAGTTAAATTTTTTTGGAAATTACCCAAAAATTTTTTTTAAACCAAAAAAAAATATTGGAAAATTTTTTTTTCGTTTTGCTTTAATTTTTCCCCCCCTTTTGCAAGCCCCCCCCCCCCCCTATATTATAGGGTTTTTGTTTTTTTTGGGGGGAAAAGGGCCCCCCCCCCCAAAGCAGGAAAATTCGCCCCCCCCCCCCTTTTTTGTAAAAAAAAAATTTTTTTTTTTTTGCATTTTAAAAAATGTGGGGACGGGGGTTTTTTTTAAAAAAAATTTTTTTTTTTTTTTTTAATGGAATTTTTTTTTTTTTTTTAAATTTTAATTTTTTTCCCCTTTTTTTTTTTCTAAATGCCAAGGGGGGGGCATTTTTCCCCCCTTGGGGTCCCCATTCCCCCATTTGCCCCATATGGGGGGAAAAAAATTTTTTCCAAGGCCCCCCCCCCCTTTAAAATTTCCCAAAAAAAACCTTTTTTTTTTTTTGAGGGCCTTTTTTTCCCCCTTCCCCCCTTTCCCCCCCCCGGTTTTTTAAAAAGTAAATTCCCCCCCCCCCTTTTTCCCCCCCCCAGTAAAAATGCGGCCTAAAATGCAAAAAAAAACCCCCTTAAAAAAAAGGGGCTATTCCCCCCCGAACCCCCTAAAAATCCTGTTTTTTTTGGTGTTTTTCTTGGAACAAAAAAGCCCTTTTTTAAACCCCCCCGTCCAAGGGTTTTTCTGTGGCTTAACCCCCGAGCCTTCAAAAAAAAGGGAAATTTCCAACCCTTTTTTTTTGGGGGAAAAAAATAGCCAAAAAAAAAAGGTTTTTTTTTTTTTTTTTTTTTTTTGTTTTTTTTGGGGGAAGATTTTTTTTTTTTTTTGGGTTTTTTAAATTTTTAAAGTTCCCCCCCCCCCCCCCCCCTTTTCCCTATTTTTTTTTTTAAAGAAAGTTTTTTTTAACTTTTTGGAAAAGTTTTTTTTCCCCTTTTTTTTTGTTAAATTTTGGAACCCTTTAAAAAAAAACCCCTTAAAAAACTTCCCCCCCTTTTTTCCCCCCAACCCTTTATTGGGGGTTTTTTTCCTTAAAATTAAAAAGAAAAACCCATTTTTCCAAAAGAGCCCCCTTTAAACTTTTTTTTTTGGTTTTTGTCCCATTGGAAGCTTTTTATTTTTAGAAAGGCCCCCCCTTTATTTTGGGCCCCCCAAAATAAAAGGTTTTTTTTTAAAAACCCGGGCCAAAAATTTTGCCCCGGGTTTTTTTTTTTTTTTTTTTTTTTTTTTTTGTTTTTTTTTTTTTCTTTTTTTTAAAAAAAAAAATTTGGGCCTTTTTTTTTTTTTTTTTTTTTTTTTTTAGGGAAAAAGGGGTTTTTTTTTTTAACCAACCCCTTTTCCCTTTTTCCCTTTTTTCCCCCCAAAAAAAAATTTTTTGGTTTTTTTTTTTTTTTTTTTTTTCATTTTTATTTGGTTTCTTTTTTTTTTAAAAATTTTGGGTTTGTTTTTTTTTTTTTTTTTTTTTTCTTTTTTTTTTGAGCCCCCTTTCAAAGCCCCCCAAAAATTTTTTTTTTTTTTTTTTTCCCCCCCCCCCCCCCTTTTTTTGAAATTTTTTTTTTTAAAAAAAAAAATTTTCCCCCCTTTAAAAATTTAAAAGAAATGGTTTTTTTTTTGAATTTTCCAAAAAACCCGGGTTTTTTTTTTTTTTGCAAAACCCCCCCCCCCCTTAAAATTTCCTTTTTTTCCCCCCCTTTTTTTTTTTTTAATTGGGGGGGTTTTTTTTTTTTAACCCCCCTTTTTCCTTTTTAAAATTTTTGGGGGGTTTTTTCCCCCCCTTTTTTTTTTTTTTCATAAAAAATTTTTTTTTTTTTTTTTTTAATTTTTTTTTTTTTTTTTTTTTTCCAATTAAAAAAAAAAAAAATTTTTTTTTTTTCCCTTTTTTTTTTTTATTTTTTTTTTTAAAAAAAAAATTTTTATTTTTTTTTTTATTTAAATTTTTTTTTTTTTTTATTTCAGTTCCTAAAAAAAAAATTTGATTATAACAACCCTTTTTTTTTTTTTAAAAAAAAAAGGGGTTTTTTTCCCCCCCCCCCCCCCCCTAAACATGTAAAGCCCCCGGAAAAAAAATAAAAAAACCCCCCCCTTTTTTTTTTTCCCAAAAAAACCCAAATTTAAAAACCCAAAAGCTTTCCAAGTTATAAATTGCCCGCAAATTAAAAAATTTAAAAAAACCAAAAGACCAAACCCTTTTTTTTTTTTTTTTTTTCCCCGTCCCCCCCCTTTTTTTCCTAAAAACGACACCCCTTAAATTTTTTTTAAAATCGCTTTAAAGCAGACCCAATAAGCCCAAAAATTTTTTAAAATTAAAATTAAACCACTTTTTTTTTTTTTTTTTTTTTTCAAGTTTTTTTAAAATTTTTTTTTTTCTTTTTTTTTTTTCTCCCATTTTTGGGGGTTTAAAAAAAAGGGCCCCCCTGCCCCCTAAAAAAAGGGGGGAACAAGACCCATTTTTTTTTTTTTCCTCCCACCCTACCCCCTTTTTCCCCTTTTTGTTTTTTGTCCCCCATTTTATTTAAAAAAAAACCCCTTTCCCCCGGTTTTTTTTTGGGTTTTTTTTAAAGGGTAAGAAAAAAAAAAAAAATAAAAAAATATTTTTGGGAAAAAATTTAAAAAAAATTTTAAATTTTTTTGAAACCCCCTTTTTTTCCCCCCTTGTTTTTTTTTTTTTTTTTTTTTAAAAAAAGTTTTTTTTTTTTATATTTTTTTTTTTTTTTTTTTTTTCCCAAAACCCGGGAATTATTTTAGAAAAAATTTCCAAATTTTAAATTTTTTTCCCCTTTTTTTTTTTTAAAATTAAAAAAAAATTTTTTGTTTTTTTTTTTTTCCCCCCAAAACATCCCTATTCATAAGAAAAAAAAACCGGGGGAAAAATAAACAAGAGGGGGAAAAATTTTTTCGCAAACCCAAAAAATTTTTTTCCCCAAAAAAAAAACCCTAAAAGGGGGGAAAATTTTTAAAAAAAAAAACGAAAAAAATTTGAAGAGGGGTTTTCAAGGGGTTTTTGGAGCAGCAATCCCCCTCCCAAAATTTTTTTTTTTTGGAAAGGGGGGAAAGAAAAAAGGGGTTTTAAAGGGCTAACCCCTTTTTTCCCAAAAACCTGAATGTTTTTTTTAAAATCTAAACTTTTTTTTTTTTTTTTCCCTTTATTCTTTAAAAAAAACCCCGGGGGTTTTTTTCCCCCCCTTTTTTTTTTTTTTTTTTAGATACCCCCAGTCCCCCCCCCTAAATTTAAATTTTTTTTTTAAAAAAACTTTAAAAAAAAAAAAAATTTTTTTGGTATTAAAAAATTTTTTTTTTTTCCCCCCCCTTTTTCCCCCCTTTTTTGGGGGGCCCCCTCCTTCCCTTTTTTTTTTAAAAAAAGTCCCCCCCCCCCCCTTTAAAAAAAAAGACACAAAAAAAAAAGGAAAATAAAGAGGATTTTTTTTTTTTTCCCCCTAAAAAAAGGAAAAAAAAAATTTTTTAAAAAAAAAAAAAGAACCCCACAGGTAACAAAAAAACCCCCCCCTAAAATTTTCCCCAAAAAAGTTTTAAATTTAAAACAAAATTTTAAAATTTTTTTTTTTTTTTTTTTTACGCCCCCCTTTTTAACCCCCAAAAAAGAGCGTTTTTAAACCTTTTAAGTTTTTTAAGGATATTTTTTTTTTTTTTTTTCCCGTGCTAAATTTTTCGAGATTTTTCCCCCAAGTAAATTTAAAGGGGGTTGGGGGCCCTTAAAAAAAATAAAAAACCCGGGGGAAAAAAAAAAAAATACCCCTTTCCCCTTTTTTTGAAAAACCCGGTTTTTTTCCCTTTGGGGCGCAAATTTTTTTCCCCCAAATAAAATTTTTTTTTTTTTAAACCGAAATGGAAAACGAAAAATAAATTCACCCGGCCCCCAGGGTTTCCCTGCCCAAAGGGGAAAAGGGTAAAGGGTTTCCCCTTAAATGTTGATGCATAAAAAAAAGGAAAAATTTAATTTCTCAAAAAATTTTTCCAAAGGTTTTTTTTTTCAGGGGAAAAAATTCAAAGGAAAAAAACCCCTCCCTTGGGAAAAAAAAAACCAAAAAATGGGATGTTTTTTTCCTTAAGAAAAAAAAAAATACCTTTTTTTAATGACTATAAATCATTGAAGAGCCTTTTTTTTGTCCACCCCCCCGACGAGGAAACCTTTTTTTTTAAAACCGGCCCAAAAAAATCAGGTAAAATCTTGGGGTCCCAAACAAAATCAATCTAAAATTTTTTTTAAAAAGTTCACCAAACGCTTCGTTTTCCCCAATGGCCTTTGGAATAATGAATTAATCTTAAATTCCACTTTTTTGGGGGCCACATTTTGGAAAGAAAGGCGGTTCCCTGGGCCCCGACCATCCCGGAACTAATTTGGTGGAAAAAAGTAATTCCCCAAAGCTTTTTGAAGCCCAAATTTCCCCCCCAATCCCAGAAAGCGTACCCCCATTTTTTTTTCGAGCTTTATTCAAAATAGACGTAGCGGAATTTTAATGGATTTCTAGTAAAAAAATCGTCCCCCCCCTAGAACCACAGAACCCACCCCCATTGAAAAAATCAAACCGATAAACTAAGGCCCGCAAAAATATTCTTTTAAAACGAAAGCCAATTTGAAAAAAAAAACCTGGGGTCGATTACACATTTTGTTTTTTTTAAAACGAAACAAACGTCCCCCCACCTACCGTAAACAAAATTAAAAAAAAAAACCCGCCAATTTTTGCCCTTTTCGTTTTTGTTTTTAGTCCGAAAAAATATCTTTAATAAGTGGGTTCCCCTTGACCGAAATGAAGGAAAAAAAGATTAAATTCCCCCCGACCTTTCCCCTATGCGGGTTTTTTTTTTTTTTAAATGAAAGGATTGTCTTTTTATCGGTTTTGTTTTTGCAATATTTCCCCCCCCGCTTTTTTTCGCGACCCCCTTATTCCTAGAAAGAGCCCCCTTGCCGGGAAACTGTAAATTTTTCCCCGGAAAAAAAAAAATGAACAGTATTTTTTTTTTTAAAAAACCCCCCTTTGGGGAAAAAAAAATTTTTTTTTTTTCAAAAAGGGGAAAAAAAGGGTTTTCCCCCCGGGGGGGGGGGGAAAAAAAAAAAATTTTTTTTAAAACCCCAAAAAATTAAAAAAAAAAAACCCCCCCCCAAAAAAAAAAAACTTAAAATTTTTTTAAAAAAAAAAAAAAAAAGGGGGAAAAAATTTTTTTTTTAAAAAAAAAAAAAAAAAAAAAAAAAAAAAAAAAAAAAACAAAAAAACCCCCTTTAAAAAAAAAAAAAAAATTTTTTTTCCCCCCCAAAAAAAAAAAAATTTTTTTTTTTTTTTTTAAAATTTTTTTTTTTTAAAAAAAGGGGAAAAAAAACCCCCCCAAAAAAAAGGGCCCCCCCCCCCCCAAAAAAAAAAACCCCCCTTTTGTTTTTTTTTTTAAAAATTTTTTTTTTTTTTTTTTTTTTTTTTTTTTTAAAAAAAAGGGGGGGGTTTTTTGGGGTTTTTTTTTTTCCCCCCAAAAAAAAAAAAAAAATTTTTTTTTTTGGGGCCAAAAAAAAAAAAAAAAAAAAAAAAAAAAAAAAAAATTTTAAAAAAAAAAAACCCCGGGGAAAAAAAAAAAAAAAAAAAAAAAAAAATTTTTTTTGGGGGGTTTTTTTTGGGGGGAAAAAAAAAAAAATTTTTTTTAACCGGGGGGGGAAAAAAAAAAAAAGGGGGGGGTTTTGGGGGGGGAAAAAAAAGGGTTTCCCCCCAAAAAAAAAAGGGGGCCCCGGGGGGTTTTTTTTTTGGGGAAAAAAAAAAAAAAAAACCCTTTTAAAAAAAAAAAACCCCAAATTAAAAGGGGTTTTTAAAAAAAAAAAAATTTTTTTTTTAAAAAAACCCCCCCCCCCCAAAAAAAAAAAAAAAAAAAAAAAAACCTTTTTTTTGGGGGGCCTTTAAAAAAAAATTTTCCCTTTTAAAATTTTTGGGGGCCCCCCCAAAAAAATTTTTTTTTAAAAAATTTTTTTCCCCCGGGGTTTTTTTTTTTAAAATTTTTTTAAAAAAACCTTAAAAAAAGGGGGGAAAAGGGTTTTTTGGGGGGGCCCCCCCCCCGGGTTTTTTGGGGTTTTTTTTTTTTTTTTTTTTTTTGGGGGGAAAAAAATTTTATATAAAAAAAATTTTTTTTTTAAAATTTAAAAAAAAAAAAAATTTTTTTTGGGGGAAAAAAAAAAAGGGGGGAAGGGGGGGGGTTTTTTTTTTTTAAAAAAAAAAAAAAAAAATTTTTTTTAAAATTTTTTTTTTTCCCCAAAAAAAATTGAAAAAAAAAAAATTTTTTTTAAAAAATTTTCCAAAAAATTTTTTGAAAAAAATTTTTTTTTAAATTTTTAAAAAAAAATTTTTTTAAAAAAAAGGGGAAAAAAAAAAAAAAAAATTTTTTTCCCCCCTTTAAAAAAAAATTTTTTTAAAGGGGGTTTTTTTTTAAAAAAAAAAAAAAGAAAAAGGGAAAAAAGTTTAGAAAAAAAAAAAAATTTTGTTAAAAAAAAAAAAAAAGGGCATTAAATTTTGGGAAAAAGGGTTATGGGGGGAAAAAAAAAATAAAAACCTCTTTTGGGGGGAAACCCCTTACTTCAAAAAAAAGAAGGTTTTTTTAAAACCCCCAAGGGGGGAGGGGGGCCCCGAAAAAAAACCCTATAAAAAAAAATTTTTTGGGAAAGGGGGGGGAAAAAAAAAACTGGGGGGGAAAAATAATAAAGGAAAAAGAAAATTTTAATTTTACCCGGGTAATTTCTTTTAGAAAAAAAAAAATTAGGGGGATTTAATCACAGATGTTTTTTAAAAAAGGGGAGGCGAAGGCTTTTTTTTAAAAAAAAAATTATTAAAACCTTTTTTTTCCCCAAGGGAAATTTTTTAAAAAGAAAAAAAAAAAAACTTAAAAAAAAGGGGGGAAAATTTTTTAAAAAAAATTGGAATTTTTTGGCCAAAAAAGTTTAAACCCAACATGGGGGGGGCCCCATTTTTTTTTTTTTAAAACCCGGTTTTTTTCGGGGAATGGAAAATTTGGGGAAAAAAATTAAAAAAAAAATTTTAAAGGGGGGAAAATTAAAAGCCCAAAAAAAAATGAAACCAAAAAGAAAAAAAAAGGACCCGGGGGAAAAAAACTTTTTCCTCCTTTTTTAGGGAAACAATCCAAAAAATTTTTTTGGTTTTTAAAAATGGGATTGGGGGGGAAATTTTTAAAAAAAAAAAAATTTTAATTTTTTAAAAATAGCTTTTCAATTTTTTTTTCCAATTTTAACTTTCGGGGGCCCTAGATTTTTTTTCAGTTTTTTTTTAATTTTTTTTTTCCTTTTTAAAAATTACCCCAAAAAAATTTTAAAAGGGGGCCAAAAAAAAAAAAAAAAAAAACTTTTTTTTTTAAAAAAAAAAAACCCACCCAAAAAAAAAAAAATTGGGGGGTTAACCCCAAGACTGGATTTTTTTTATTTTTTTCTCACTTTTTTTTTTTTTTTTCCTTTTTTTTAAAAAAAAATTTTTTTAATGAAGCCCCCTCCCCCTTTTTTTAAAAAAAAACCAGCTTTTCAAAAGAAGGGGGTTTTTTAAAATTTTTTTTTTTATTGAAAATTATCCCCCCAAAAAAAAAAAACAGGTAAAAGCCGAAATTGGATCTCATTTTTACGCTTAAAAAAAAAGGGAGGGCAAAAGAAAAGGGTTTTTTTAAAAAGGCTTTTGAAGGGTCCAAGCAAAAAAACTTATCGCAATTATTTTTTATTGAAAAAAAAAAAATTTAGGGGGAAAAGGAAAAAAGGGAAGGGGGCTATTTTTATTAAAAACTCAGGGGGGGGGCAAAAAAAAAAAAAACCCCAAAACTCTTTCTGGGAGGGGCGCATTTCCCAAAAACCTTTCAATTAGGGATGTTTTTTAAATCCTATGGCGGAAAGCCCAACATTATAAAAATAAAAAACGGCCTCGTTTTGTATCCGAAACAAAGATTTAAAAAAAAAAAAAAAAAAACAAAAAAAAAAAACGCCCAAAAAAACCCGTTTATTTTTTTTCCAAAAAGGCAACCCAAACCTGTGAGAAAAAAAAAACTAAGTTGTTCTATTTTGAAAAAATCAAAGTTACAGTGGAAATCTCTAAGCGAAATTAAAAAACAAACTGTTTGCTGGGTTTCCTTCCTTTTTTCCGCTTCCCCGTTTTTTGATCAAAAAGATTGTTTTATTTCTTTAAAAGGATATTTAAAAAAAAAAAAAAAAACTAGTAAGGTAAAATTGGATTTCAAAACAAAAAAACCGCTTGGCTTTGTGGTGTGTTTTTATTGGAATTCAGTGGGGGACTTTGGTTTTTTCTTAATCAAACAATGTGTGTGAAAAAGGTTTTTTTATATTGTGATAATTAAAAAAATTTTTCCTTTCAAATTTTTTTCAATTACTTTTGGCGGGAAAAAAAATTTAGGAAAGTAAATTTTTTTTTAAAAAAAACTGGGGCGGGGTCTTAAAACGAAAACTAAGATTAAAAAAAAAAAAAACCTCTATTTAAAATCCACCGGAAAGGGGGGGAAAAGGTGGAAATTTTCCCCTTTCTGCTAAAAAAAAAAAAAAAAAAAAAAAAAAAAAAAAAAAAAAAAAAAAAAAAAAAAAAAAAAAAAAAAAAAAAAAAAAAAAAAAAAAAAAAAAAAAAAAAAAAAAAACAAAAGTTTTTAAAAAAAAAAAAAATTTAAAAAAAAAATAGCCACAAGGGGGGGCCCTTATGCCAAAAAAATTTTAATGGGGGCTAAAAGGATTTAAAATAGGGGCACAAAATTAAAGGGAGGGGGGAAAAAAAAAGGATGGAAAAAATTAACCCTTTTTTTTGGGAAAAACCAAATGGTTTTTAAACCCTTTTTTTTGGAAAAAAATTTTGAAAAAAAAAAAAGGGGGGGGAAAAGAAAAAAAAAATTTTTTTTTCCCCGGGGAGGAAATTTTTTAAAACCCCAAAAATTTTTTAAAAAGGGGGATTAAAAACCAAAAAAAAAGGACTTTTTGGGAAAAATTTCCTTGTAAAAAATTTTGTTTTTGAGGGAAATTAAAAAAACAAAAAGCCAAAAACCCAACCGGAAATTTTAAAAAAAAAAACCTTTTTTAAAAGGAAAAAAAAAAAAAAAAAAATTTAAAAAAAAAAAAAATTAAAAAAAAAAAGGGAGGAAAAAAAAAAAAAGGGGAAAAAAAAAAAAAAATTTTTTTAAAAAAAAAAAAAAAAAGGGGAAACCAAAAAAAAATTTTTAACAAAAAAAATTTTTTTTTGGGCGTTTTTCTATTTTTTTGGGGGAGAAAAAAAACCGGGGGCCAAAACAAAAAAAAAGGTTAAATTTTTTTTCCCCAAATTTGGGGCAAAGGGGGGGGGGGTTTTTTTTTTAAAAAAAAACCCCCTCCACAAAAAAAAAAAAAAAACCCGTTTTTTAAAAAAAAAAAAGAAAAATTTAAAAAAAAAAAAAACCTTTTTTTTAGTTTGGGGGGGTTTTTGGGGGCCCTTTGAAAAAAAAAAAGGGGGGGAAAAAAGGGGTTTTTTTTTTTAAAACCCCCCAATTTTTGGCAAAAAAGGGGTTTCTTTTTTTTTAAATTTTTTTTTTTAAAAGGGGGTTTTTTTTAGGGGGGGGGGGGGACGAAAAAGGGGTTTAAATTTGGAATTTGGGGGAAATCGGGGAAAAATTTTTAAAAAAAAAAAAAAAAAACCTTTTTTTCCCCCTTAAAGGGGGAAAAAAAAATTTCCACAAAAAAAAAAAAAAAAAAAAATTTGGGAAAAAAAAAAAAATGGGGGGGGGGAACTTTTTGAAAATTTAAAAACAAAAAAAAAAAGGCTCCCCCCCCAAAAAGGGAAAAAAAAATTCCCCCTTCCGGGGAAAGGGGGGGGAAAAAAAAAATTTTTGCCGGGCCCCAAAATTTTTAAAAAGGGGAAAAAATTTTGGAAAAAAAAAAAAAAAAAAAAAACCAAAAAGGGGGGGGCCCCTTTTTTTTGGGGGGGGGAAAAATTTTCCCCATTTAAAGGGAAAAAGCTTTTTTGGGAAAAAAAAAAAAAAACCCCGGGGCCCCTTTTTGGGGGGCCCCTTTTTTTTAAAAGGGGGGGGAATTTTCCCCAAAAAGGGGGGAAAAACTTGGGGGGAAAAAAAAAAGGGGGGGGAACGGGGGGGAAAAAAAAAAAAAAAAAAAAAAAATTTTTCTTTTAAAAAGGAAAAAATTTCCCCTTTTTTCCAAAGGGGGCCCAAAAAAACGGGTGTTTTGGGGTTTTTTTACCCTTTTTTGGGGGCTGGGGAAAAAAAAAAAAAAAAAAAAAAAGGGGGGAAAAAAAACCCAAAAAAAAAAAATTTAAGTGGTCGGGGGGGAACTTGGGTTTGGGGTTCCCCAATTTTTTGGGATTTTTTTTTTCCCTGGTTTTTTAGAAAAAAAAAATTTTAAAAGGGTTGGTGTTTTTCGAAAAAGGTTTTTAAAGGGGGCAAAAAAAAAAAAAAAAAGGGGGAAAAGTTTTACCCCAAATTTTCAAGGGGGTTTTTGGGGAAAAACCGGGGGGGGGGGGGGGGGGAAAAAAAAAATTTGGCTTATTTCTTTAAAATTGGGAAAAGGGTTTTGGGTTTTTTTTTTGGGGGGGAAAAAAAAAAAAAAAAAAAAAAAAAAAAAAAAAAAAAACCCCAAAATTTTTTTTTAAGGGAAAAAAAAAGGGAAAACCCCAAGGGGCCTCCCCCCCCCCCAGGGGGGTTTTCCCCGGGGTTTGTTTTGGTAAAAAAAAAAAAACCCCTTAAAAAAAAAAAAAAAAAAAAATTTTTGGGGTAAAACGGGGGGGGGGACAAAACCGGGAAAAAAAAAAAAATTTTTTTTTCCCAAAAAAAACCCCCAATTTTTTTTTTATTTAAAATGGGTTTTTTGGGAAAAAATAAAGGGGGCCCCAAAAAACCCCACCCCCCCCGGGGGCTTTTAAAAAAATTAAAAAAAACCCCAAAGGGCCCCAAAAAAAAATTTTTAAAAAAAACCCCTTATTTTTTTCAAAAAAAAAAAAAAATTTTTAAAATTTTGAAAAGGGTTGGGGTTTTTTTAAAAAAAAAAAAAAAACCTTTTTTTTTTGGAAAAAAAAAAAAAGGGCGGGTAAAAAAGGGTTTTGGGGGGGGGAAAAAAAAAAAAAAATTTTTCCCCCAAAAAGGGAAAAAAAAAAAAATTTTTCCAATTTGGGAAGGAAAATTTTTCCCTGGGGTTAGGGGGGGGAAAAGGGGGGGGTTTTTCCTTCTTTTTTTTTTCCCCCCAAAGCTTGGGGGTTAAAAAAAAAAAAAAAAAAAAAGGGAAAAAAAAAAAATTTTTTTTGGGGGGCCCAAAAAAAAAAAAAAAATTTTTCCCTTTTAAAAGGGGGGTTTTTTAATTCCCGGGAGGGGAAAAAAAGGTTTTTCGCTTTTTTTGGGGGTTTTTTTTTGGGGCTTTTTTTCCAAAGGGGGGGGTTGGTTTGGAAAAGGGGGGGGGACCCCCAAAAAGGGGGGGAAAAGGGGGGCCCTTTTTTGCTAAATTTGGTTAAAAATTTTTTCCCCCAAAAATTTGGGGGAATTTTGGGGGAAAAAAAAAAAAAAAAAAAAAAACCCCAGGGGGGTTTGGGAAAAGGGTTTTAAAAAAAAAAATTTTCCTTTAATTGGGTTGGGGAAAAAAAAAAAAAAAAAGGGTTTTTTCCAAACAAAAAAAAAAAAAAAAAAAAAAAAAACGGGAAAAATTTTTTTTTCTTTACTGCAAGGTTTTGTTTTTTTTTTTTAAAAAAAAAAAACCCCCGGGGCTTGTTTTTATTTTTTTTCTTTTTTTTTGGGGGGCCAAGGGGGAAAAAAAACCCTTTTAAAAAAAAATGGGGCAAAAAAAGGGGGAACAAAAAAAGGGGGAAAAAAAAGGGGGCCTTTTTTGGGGTTTTTTCTTAAAGGGGGTTTAAAAAACCCCCCTTTTTTCCCAAAAAAATTTCTTTGGTTTTTTAAAGGGGGCCCCAAAAAAAATTTAAAAGGGGGGGTTTTTTTTGGGCCCAAAATCGTTTTGGTTTAATTTGGAAAATTTTTTCCCCAAAGGAAAATTAAAAGGAAAAAAAAAGGGAAGGAAAAAAAAAAAAAAATTTTGGGGGAACAAAAGGGAAAAAAAAAAAAAATTTTTTTGGGTTTTTTGGGAAGGGGCCAAAAAAAAAAAAATTTTCCCGGTTTAAAAATTTTCGGGAAAAAAAACTGATTTTTTGGGGGAAGGGGGGGGGGCGCTTTTTTTGGCAAAAAAAAAAAGGAGGCGGGGAAAAAACCCCCACGCGGGGAAAAAAGGGAAGGGTTTAAAAAAAAAAAAAATTTTGGAAAAAAAGGGGCCCGGAAAGTTTAAAAAAAAAAAAAAAAAAAAAGGCAAAAAGGGCGGAAAAAAGTTTTTCCCCAAAAAAAAAAAAAAAAAAAAAAAAAACCCCTTTTGGGGGGGGGGGAAATTTTTAAAAAAAAGGGGGGGGGGGGGGCCCTTTTCCCTTTTAAAAAAAGGGGGTTTGGGGTTTTTTTCAAAAAAAAAAATTTTTTTAACCAAAACAAAAGGGGGTTTTTTGTTTTAAAGGGAAAAAAAGCAATTTAATTTTTGGGTTTTTAAAAGGGAATTTTTTTTGTTTTCCCTTTTTTAAAAAGGTTTGGGGCCTTTTTAAACCCAAAAAAGGGAAATTAAAAAAAAAAAAAAAAAAAAAAAAAAAAATTTGGGGGGGGGGGAAAAGGGCCCGGTTTTGCAAAGGGGGGGGGGGCCCCCAAAAAAAACCGGGGGCCCCCCCCCAAGGTTTTGTTTCCCAAAACCAAACCAAAAGGAAAAAATGGGGGAAAAAAAAAAAAAAACATGGGAAAAAAAGGGGGCCCAAAAAAAATTTTTAAAAAAAAAATTCTTTTAAATTTGGGAGGGGTTTAAAAAAAAAAAAAAAAAAAAAAAAAAAAACTCCTTTGGTTTTGGGGGAAAAAAAAAAAAAAAACCCCATTTTTTCTAAAAAGCTGTTTTTTTAAAAAGTTCAAAAGGGGGGTTTTTTTAATTTTTTTTTTTAAAAAACAAAAAAAAAAGTTTTAAAAAAAAATTCGGGTTTTTTCCCAAAAACTAAAAAAAAAAAAAAAAAAAGGTTTTGGGGTTTTTTTCTTTTTAAAAGGGGGGGGGGGGGGGGCCCTTTTTAAAAAAAAAATTTTTTTAAAAAAAAAAATTTTTTAAAAGGGGGAAAAATTTTAAAAAAAAAAAAAGGGGGAAAAAAAACCCCCAAAACCCCCAAAATTGGGGGTTTTTGGTTTTTTGGTAGTTTTTTTTTCCCCGGGAAAAAAATTTTTTTCCCCATGGGGGGGGGCCCCTTTGGGGGGGGGAAAAATTTTTTTTAAACCCCCACCCCCAAAAAAAAAAAAAAAAAAAACCTTTTTTTAAACAAAAAAAAGCTTTTGGAGGAAATTTAAAAGAGCGGCATCCCTCAAAGAGTTTGCTCAAGAAGTACAAAGCAGAATAGATGCTGTAAGAAAAGCACTAGGTGATAAGGATATTGCTGCTATTAAAGCTGCCTACACAGAGCTAAATACCCATATGCAAAAAATTGGGGAAGCGATGCAGAGCGCACAACCAGCACCAGATGCTCAACCACCAAAGAATGAGAAAGAAAACATAGAAGAAGCAGAAGTAGAAATTCTCGATGATGAGGATAAAAAATAACTCCTGCTTTGGGGAAAAAAAATTCCACAATTTCTGGAAGCTGTTTTCTAAAGTAGCTCAGAGTTTTTTTTTTTTGTTCCAAAAACAAGCTAATCTGTTTTTTTTACAAAGCTAAAAAAACAGATTTAGCTTTTCTCTTAGAGGGCCTGTTTTTAAAAAATCCTTTTCCAAAAAAAGGTAGAGCAATATAAAAAAGCAAAAAAAACCCACCATATTCAGGGCTTGTATGAAAGTTTTCTTTCGAAAAAAATTTTTTCCCATAGCCTGCGACTTTTTTTTTCTACCAACGCAAAAAAAAAACCCCTTAAAAAACCCATCTTTTGGGGGGAATAACTGAAAAAAAGTATGAATTTTATTTTTTTTTTGGCTATTTTTTTACTATACATCCTAAATATTCCCTGCCACACTCTTTGCAAAAAATTTTTCTCCAGAAAATATCCTCCATCTGCTAAAAAACTTTTTTTTTTAACACCGAAACCAAATGGTTTTTATGTAGTGAAAATGCTTTTTTTACACCCATTTTGTTCCGGGTGATATTAGGCCGGTGGTAATGTGAATCGCATGAGGAAAGCCCTTGGCTATCGACGGGCTATATGTCTTTATATTTTTTTTCCCGGGCATCATATCCTTTCTTCTCCGCTGTACCCAGTATTTTTAATAACTTTGGAGCATCAAATAATTTACAAAGCTTGTTTTCTTTTCCGGGACCATTTGCTTTTTTTCTGAC
Organism: Oedothorax gibbosus; assembly: GCA_019343175.1. Taxonomy (NCBI): domain Eukaryota; kingdom Metazoa; phylum Arthropoda; class Arachnida; order Araneae; family Linyphiidae; genus Oedothorax; species Oedothorax gibbosus. The sequence continues at coordinate 6,022 of JAFNEN010001396.1, read as the reverse complement.
CTCGCCAACCAATTTTTTTTTTAAAAAACTATTTCAAAGAATACTCTTAGAATTTTTTATCATCTTTTTTATTCCAAAGATGGAAAAAATAATAACCCACATAATTTCCCCATTTAGGATATTCTATGGGTAACATACGCCCACTGGCAACCAACCTTTTTTAAAAATGTACAAAAAAATTCCAAAAAAAAAAATTATCATAAAAGATCAACTTTTCGTGGGACGTTTTTTTTTTTTGCGTGGTAGACTCAAGTAATTAGATGGGATTTTTGTAAAATGTTTACGGGGAAAATATCGCTTGGATAAGAGCGGGTCATAACTACCTCCAAAGGTTTTATGAAAACTATCATTATACCTTACTGAAAAGATTTTAAACAGGCTCTAAGAAGAATCCTCTAATTGCCTGAAAAAAAGTCACCGACGTTTCGTAATATCGATTGTATACCGTCTTTTCCTTTAAGATCTTCCACAAGCGTTTCAATAGGATTCAAATCTGGGCGGAATAAGGAGGAGAGATAGTGCACTTTAATCCTAGAAGGACATCAGAAACTCTTCTAGTTTTCTTATTTTGTTTTGATCTCGCATTATCCAAAAATTACCATGAATAATTCGAGCCTCTGGTCTGTTTTTTTTCTAGCTTCTTGAAAAAAATCGGAGCATTGCATTCGGCATCAACTGTCTTATATTCCTCTGTAACAATCTTCATTCCTGTCAGGCAAAGAGCTCCAGCAAAATGCAATCGCTATTGTTTCCCGGATGTCTGCAAAAGTCTTTTGAACGCCTTTTTTTTGATCCATCCACATACGGCTTGGGGATGATGTTTCAGGATTGCATAAGCATCTATGAAATAGATCTCTTCATCAGGGTTTAAGGTCTCCTTTAAAGGCCCTATATTGTTCTATGAAAATTCGTTGTTTTTTCAGGAATCTAATTTCCCAGGAATTTTTTAGGGACGTTTATAAGCAAAGGGGAAAAAAAAAAAACCCTTTTCCCCTTTAAACAAAACCCCCCCTCAGGGGGGGGGGGATCGAATTTTTTTTAAAACCTTTTTTTGGGGAAAAGCAAAAGTGTTTAAAAAAAAAAGGGGGGGACTTTTTTTTTTTTTTAAAAAAAAGGGTGCCTTAAAAAATTAAAAAAAACCCCTTTTTTTTTTAAACCCCGAGAAGAGACCTTTGATGGGTTTTAAGAAAAAAAAAAAGGGGGGGAGAAAAAAAAAAAAAAAAAAAAAAAGGGGGGGAAAAAAAAAAACCAGGTTTTTTCTGCGGTTTTTTTTTTTCCCTTGGGAATCGGTTTTTTTTTTTTTTTTTTTCCCCTCCCCCAAAAAAAAAAAAAAAAAAAACAAAAAAAAACCAAAAAAAAAATTTTTTTTCCCCCCCCCCTAAAAAGGGGGAAAAGGCCAAAAAGGTTTTAAAAAAAAAACCCCAAAAAAACCCCCAAAAAAAAAAAAATCCCCGCCAAAAAAAAAGGGGGCTTTTTTTTGCCCCCCCCTTTTCCCCCCAAAAAAACCCTTTGTAGGGCATGTTTTTTTTACGTTTTTCCCCAAAATTGGCCCCTTTTTAAAAACCTTTTTTTTGGGGTTTTTTTTAAAAAATTTTTCCATCAAAAAAAGGGGGAGTTTTTTTTTTAAAAACCCCCCATTTTCTTAAAAAAGGGGGCGTAAAAAAAAAAAAAAAAAAAAGCCCCCCCCTAAGGGGGGGGAAAGGGGATTTTTTTTAAATTTTACTTTCCCCAAATAAGCAAAAAAAAAAAAAAAAAACTTCCCAAACCTAACCCCTAAAAACCCTTTTTTTTTGTTGAATTTTTTTTGGCCCATTTTTTTTTTTTTTGGGGGGGGTTTTTTGGAATTTCCTTTTAAAAATCTTAGGACCCTTCAAGGGGGCATTAAAATTTTAAATCTTACGGTTTTTTTTCCTTTCCCAATTTTGGTGGCTTAAATAAAAAAAAAAAAAAAAAACATTTTTTTGATAAAATTTTTGGAAAAAAAAAAAAAGGTTTTAAATTTTGATAAAAGGGGCTTTAGGCTGTTAATTTGGGTTTTTTAAATTTTAAAAAGGGGGTGGGATTTTCAAACTGTTTTTTTTTTTTAAAAAAACCTTTCATTTTGTTCCAAAGGGGGGAAGGGAAAAAAAAAAAAAAAAATTTTTTTTCCAATTTCCACCCCCAATCTTAAATTTTAAATCGATAAAAAAAATTGCTTTTTTTTCGGGCGGGGTTTTTTCCAAAAAGAAAAGAGTTGGGAGCTCTGGGCCCTTGGGGGTTTACCCTCGAGAGGGCAAAAAAAAAAAAAAAAAATATTTTGTTTTTTTACTAAAAGGGGGGGAGTTTGTTTAGGGGTTTTTTCAATATTAATTTGGAAATGGAAATTTCCCATTAAAAAAAACATTATTTTTTAATTTTTCATTTTTGCTTTTAAAGGCCACTTCTTAAAAAAAAATCCTTTTTTTTAAATTTTATGCAACTGTTTCTTGGGGAAAAATCATTTTAAAAAAAGGGGGAAAAATTAAAATTGAAATCCCCTTTTTGTTGGTAAATCCAGTTATTTTTTTTGTTTAAAATAGGTTCCTTTTTGAATGCTTTCTCTCTTTTTAGGTTTGTTTTTAAATCCTTAAATCCCAAACTTTTAGGGGGGAAATTTTTTGAAAAACAAAAAAAAAAACCCTTTTTTTAATTTTGCAAGGGGTTTGTTTAGAAAAAAAAAACCCTTTTAAATTAAAAAAAACAACCCTTTTAAAAATTGGAATTTTAAATAAAAGGGTTTTTAAAGGGGGAAAAAATTTTCCTCAAAAAATCGGAAATTTTTCCCGCCTGCTTTTTTTTTTCCAAAGTTGCAGGGGAAAACTTGAAATTCCCCAAGGCCCTCTATTCCTTTTGGGGGATTTTAGTCAAAAAAAAAAAAAAAAGGGTTGTGGTTTAATCTAATAAAAAATTTTTTTCCCTTTATTTTTTTGTTTTGGTTTAAACTTTTGCAAAAAAAAAAATTGGATTAAAAGGGTTTTTTTAATTTGTAAATTAATTTTGGGGATAGATCCTTGGTTTGGGCTTCTAAAAGGGGTTCCCATTTTTTTTTGGGATTTTAGGAAAATAAAAAATTTTGGTTAAAAAAGGGGGTTTTATTTTAATTGTTAAAACCCCGGGGAAAAGACTGGAAAAAGCCCAAAAAAAAAAAAGGAAAAATTCCTCCAGAGAGCCATAAGATACAAAATATGAATAAAGCAAAAACAGCGTTTATCAAAGGCCCCATAAAAGCGACTTTAATTCGTGCCCAAGGTTTTTTTGCGTAAAAACTATTAGGGATTTGATAAGGCTCTAAAGTTCCTTCTTTTTCCATTCCTGCAATTCGTACATATCCTCCAAAGGGGAGCCAGCACAACTGCCATTTCACACCCTGGTATTGCCAATCGCAAATGGGACTACCAAATCCAATAGAAAAAACTTCTACTTTCATTCCTTCTTTTCGAGCCATCCAATAATGACCAAACTCATGAATAAATACGATAAGACCAAGTCCAAAAGCTGCTAAAATAAAATAGATCACGCTAAATATCATAATATATGCCTATACCTTTTTAAACAGAGTTTGCATGTAGACGACCAAGTCTATCTGTTTCTAGAATTTTTTCCAAAGTTAGCTCTCTCTCTGGTCGATACTTCATTAATAGTTTTTCTAATCTATCTGAAATATCTATCCAAAGAATTTCGCCTTTTACAAATCTTTCCACTAATATTTCATTCACAGCATTTAAATAACAAGGGGTTGTTCCTCCTTGCTTTAATGCGTAATAACAAAGATTTATACATTTAAAACTAGGATTCGGCGCCAAAAACTCCAGTTTGGAAAAATTTGTATAATCAAACCGCTCAATTAGGCCTGGATAACGTTTAGGATGGCTCAGTGCGTATTGAATAGGAACTAACATAGTAGGAGCTGACATTTGAGCCAACATCGAACCATCAATGAACTCAAGGGGGGGCTTTTTTTTTTAAAGCGTGACTTGACAGAGCTTAAAATAAAAATCGCGAGATAGCCAAAAAAAAGGTCCACCAGATGGGGTTTAAAAAAAAGCAATCCCCTTTCCTTTTCCCCAAGACTTATGATCTTTTTTTCCTTCAAAAGGGGCAAACTAAAAATAAAGGGGGCTATTTTTCACTACCCATTGGGGGGGAAAGGAAAAAAAGAACCCCTCCATGTTTCTTTGGTCTTTGACCCCCCCTCCCCGAATTTTTTCCCCCCCCCCCTGAAAGTTTACTGAGAACTCTTCTTTATTTAGCAAAAGGGTTTTTAAAAGGGGTTTTTTGCCCCCTTTTTGGGAGGGGCGCTTAAAGTAGGCTCACCCCCTACCACTTCCGAATGGGAAAACAACGATATCAGTTCTTGAAGGGAGGGCTACCCCCCTCTTTTAATCCTTCTATACCTGTAACAATTTTTTTTGGGGGGGGGCAAGAGGCTTTTTTTTGTAGTTCAAAATCTTTTTTTTTCCTTTGTCAAAAACCCTCCCCATGATCTTGGCTTTTTGGGTGCTGCCATTTATGTGCTTGTTGTTCCAAAAGATCAATTTGAGAATGAGCAGCTAATGCAATTGGCTTGAAACCCTCGGGTTTAAAAAGATAAATAAAATGACATCAAAAAATTTGGGGGGTTCCAGGGCCCCCGGGTTTTTTATTTTGCCTAAAAAAACTTTACATTTTTTTTGTCTTCATACAGTACTCATCTTAATTCTAAGTATTTTTTTTGTTTAGCTAATCTAGAGAGAGTGACGGATCTTTTTATTTTAATAAACAATAAAGAAGCAGAATAAATAACCGTGATCACAAATACAACAAGGCCACACGCTGTAATAAGACATAATCTTTGCACAGAGAGAAAATGTCGGGGGGCGGGCCCAAATAGCTACATTTTAATTTGAAAAAAAAAATTTTCCCAAAAAAAAATCATTACAAGATTAGAAATTTTCATGGGGTTTTAAAAAGAAGCGTTTGTAAAAACCCGGGTCAAATGAGAACCCAAACAAAAAAAGGGGGGGGCCGAAAAAGAAAGCAAGCTTAACCAAACCAATAAAAACCCCAACCCCCAAAACCCCCCCCAAAAAGCACGAAACCTAAACGTTTCCTCAATCACATAGCCCCGCCGCATTTTAAAAAACCCCATTAAAGATAAGAAATGAGAAGGAAAGGCCTTATTTCAACCTTTGAACCATTATCTTAAACTTTTAATTTCCCCTAAAAGATTCCCCTACTACTACAAAAAATACAATAAAAAAAACAACCCAAGAAAAAAAAGGTTTTTAAATCATCAGATCCCGGGGCATCTTCTACCATTACCCATGACAGCTTCTAAAATTCCCCAAATGGTGCTCTTTGTTATAACATTTACAAAATTTTCCACAACAACCTAAAAGGAGAGGAAAAAAAAAAGAGTAAATATAAGCCCAATACTTGCATCTTCTTGCAATCTTAAAGAATGAATGAGAAATTGTGTAAGTACAGTTTTTAGTAAAGCTGCTGTGATTAAAAAAACTGTATTTAATAAACAAAACAAAACCCCCAAATGACAACCTGGGGGTTTTTTGTTGAGAGAAAAAAAGAAAAAACCACAAATAAATAAGCCCACACTAATCCCAAACCCAAAAAACCAAACAAAAGGAAAAAAAACTTTTGCTAACATGTTTTTTTTTCTTTTTTTTTTTTTCTTTTTAAAAAAAGGCGGGGGAAGGGGGGGAAAAATTTTCATAACCTTTTTTCCCCCAATTTGCGCTGTAAAAAGAGATTAAAGCTTAATACAAGATCTGTATTCATCGTAACTATTTCTTTCTTTCTTTTTTCTTTTTCGTGGCCATAGAGACTGTCCGCAAAAAAGAGAAAAAGCGTTGAAAAAATATTGCAAAAAAAAAAAAAAAAAAATCTTTAGCAAAATAGGGATTCATAATGTTTTTTTTTTCCCCCCCTTTTCGGAAAAGGGGGCCCCCCCTTTTTTTTTTGGGATCTTTTTTAGGATCATTTTAAAAAGCTCTGTAAAAATGAGTTT
>JAFNEN010001395.1:0-84976 GCA_019343175.1 Oedothorax gibbosus | reverse complement strand
TTTGTCACTCCCTCACACTGTCCCTGCATGCATTTTCAACTTTTAACGTCCTATAAAATGCCGCTTTAAATATATAATCCTTTTTGGCGGAACTATTTATGGTTGATTAGGTTCTGTAGTTTCCGAAAATGTATCTGATGTTTATCTACCATCAATAGTTTTTCTGTAATTTTATGAGTATGTAATGTCCCTGGGTTATAGAGTCACTCCTATAACACTGCTTTAAAGTTCAATTAAAAACTTTCTAGACGACTAAGAAATCAAATTTAAATTGGCATGTTATTCTTAAAGGATTGAGGCTTCTAAATCAGCCATCAGTTGTTTTGATCCATGAGTGATAACGTTTTTACAGTACTTTTAGTATTAAAAATATCATGGGAGTCTTGTAATGTCGTCACTAACTCAATCTCATTTACTGATTATTGATAAGTGCGAGAATTTTTTTACTAGTCTCAAATTGTAGGCATTTAAATGTAGATTAACATACAATCTTTAAACCTTATAAAAAATTCTTTGAAAATGATGTTATTTGACTTTTCCTACGGAATCGTCACTCACTCACACGTCATTAACTCACATATCAGCCATGAAGGTCAGTCCACATTGGATAACTTCATCTTGGATCTTTCTTTCCAAGCGCATTCAATGCCGATCGGTTGTGTCGCTTCAACTGTAGATATTTTAAAAACGCATGCCTTTAGATATTTTACGAGAGTGATTATTCGTATCTTCTACGTTATGATCAAGAGTTAGGGTTAGTTTTAATTATCCATACACTAGAACTACACTAGGGCTATTGATGACGGGTATCGTAATTTGGAACCACGGTCGCTTTATCATCAAGAGATTCATGACGAATAACTGTAAAATAAAATGCGGTTGCAATTTTTTTAAGCCGCTCTTCTCGATCAGGAGTCGTTTACTCTAATCACGTCATACACATATTATACTTATTTAACACAATTTATTCCATTGAAATTATACTTGACAAAATGCCAATATTCAAGTATGGTTGGTGTCGACCTCATCACTTGACCAGGTTTCTAAATTACGACGCCAGTCACCAATTGGCCCTCATGTAGCTCTAGTTTGACGATATTTCAAACTAACCCAACCAAACTTTACAATTTAAAGAAAAAAACTAGCATTTCTTTAGAGATATATATCGTGTACTCAGTCTACTGTAGGCTTAGTGCGCCTTTATTCAACCAAACTTAACCCCACATAGATTTAAATCATGCGTTTTGGAACTGAAACACCTTGCGTAACTTTTGGGGCAAGTCAAAAAGGCATGCAATGTTTTCGGTTGTCGCATGAGCATATATATTGTCTGTTGCGCATGCTCAGTATCTAAAGAAATTTACGTCAGTTGTCAAGTATGGAAATATGTATTTTTTTAAAAAAAAAATCTTCAAATGGATCTGAACCATTTTTTTTACTATATATGGATGTGTGCAACACATATAAAGAAAATTATTCAATAGGAAAAATATTTTTTTTTTCAGTTTTTAAAAGTGCAATTTGTCCCATTTACAGAGAATGACCCACATAATGTGACAGTTCAGCTTCCAGTTAAACGGGCTATTGTGGATGCCGCAGTGATACAGACGAAAAAGCTAGAGGATTTTGTATCATCCAATACTCTCCAGTTTTTCAAAATCACAGGTATTTCGTCAAAGTTTCTTGAGAAAGATGTTGAGATGTGGATCAAAGATGAATACTACCAAGCAGCAAAATGCACCACTCGGCATATGAAGGTTGTCAATGTCGTTGCAGAACGGGGAGTGGCCTTAATGGATGAATACAACAAGCTGCTCACAAACGACGAAGAGCAAAAGCAATTTCTGTTGCTGGTTGTACGAAAATAAAGGCAAAGGTTCCCTGATAGAAAGAAGTGAACTCTCATTGAGGGAGTGTAGATGATGAGTTAGGAACTTATTATGACAAATGGTCACAAAAAGCACTTTAAACACACATATTGCTGTAATCTGGCATGTATTTTCTATGTATCTTTATAAAGTGTATATAGCATATATAATATATATATATATATATATATATATATATATATATATATATATATATATATATATATATATATATATATATATATATATATATATATATATATATATATATATATATGTAGTATATGATTATATGTGAATTATGTGTATAGGTGTATTGTGTATGAGTGTAGCGTAATAGTGTGTATTTTATGTATTATTTTATGTTTTGTAATTATGTGTATTTGTATAGTTTTGAAAAGTATGTGTATGTGGATATAGATGTATATATAATAAGTATATGTATATGTACATGATATGTATATGTATATAGTCTATATGATATATTTATATAATATCATATATGTAATATATATATCATATAGCAATATATACTTCTTTATAATATATAAGCTATATATATATGATATATAAATAGTATTATAGATATATATATTAAACTATATTATATATATATTATATATATATATATATTATATACTATATATATATACTTTAAAGTCACAGGTGTAGCGGCCTCAGTAACCCATAGTCTACCAAAAGGCTCCTCAACGTGGAGATGAGTTACCTCGGCTTATATACTACTATTAACTTTGTAATTAAGAATAGTGGTAGGAACGAGATGGTAAATCAGCGCCACCTAGTTGTTGATGGCGTATTAAGGTTGCGACTTGCGTTTGCGGTGAACCGTCACATAGGTATCAATGGAGTCAATGTTATTGTTTTTAAAAAAGTTAAGAACAGATGAATTATTATTATTGGTGATTATGACATCGATGATTTAATTGTGTTCAATAACCCTGATTTTGACAACATTTGGCGTGATAGCTACCCTAAGGAACTTATCTTAAAGAAAACCAACAGCTGTAATTCTTCTATACAATTCCTCGACATTGAAATTATGTTCAATAATTCTACAATTACTACTTCCATCTATGATAAGCGTAATGACTACAATTTTAAAGTCATTAAATTCACTCCCTGGTCCTCCAATCTCTCCATTAAAGTTTATCGCAACACCATTCTTAATCAGTTTCACTATAATTCTTTAATAACCAACAACTACCCTCCAAACTTCATTCGTAAGTATTTACTTCCACCAATAACGTCACCATCTTGAACTTCATGTCTATGCCTTTCGATCTGTAACCGTCACTGACTTTTAAAGTTTCAGTTCGTAATCTTATAACGGTAGTGTTTGTTTGGATTTGCTACATTCTTTAAAGGGTCTGTTATATTTTCATTATTTCTTATATTTCATTTTTTTTTGTATCATTTTTGTTTTTATACTTTTTATTATGGTTTTCAATGCTGTTTCGGGGCAATTGGGAATATTTTTTTACTGTATCTGTATGTCCATCCCAAATAGAAAAACAGTATTGTCATTTTAATGGTGCCAATTGATGCTTGCTCCTGGATATTGTGCTCAATAAATATATAACGTAGAAGAAGAAAATAAACAAACCTGAAACTTCGAAAAGAAACGCCACTCACAAAATGCTACAAAACACGAACTAAAACTCAAATTAAACTATTGTCAGTTACAGTGTAGTCTTACAGTATTTTACTCCCTGATGAAATGACCTTTCTCATTATTTTGAGTTTCTCTCCATTTATTTTATATATTGTTAATTTTGTATATGTTGTTATTTTGTTTTTTACCGATTATGGCAGCTTACACTAAAAACAAAAGTGCAAATTTTCCACCAGCACAAATCTTTTTATAGGATATTTGGCAGGTGACGGGAATCAAAGTTACGTCCTGTCCTCTGGTGACATTATTTGCATATTTCTAGATATAGAGCAGCGGTTCCCAACCTGGTGGCGATCGCCCCCAAATGGGCGATTTGTGTTAGCAAGTTGGCAATAAATAGTTGGGGGGGATAAGTATTCAAAGGGGAAAATTAAAATAATACTGTGTAATATTGACCATAGAGCTGATTCAGTTTCCGACCCTTATCGAATGTTTAATGTCATTTACTCCTGAACTCCCAAATACGACCAAGACAAAATACTAATTTTATTGATCATCTTGGCCAGTTAAAAACTGACATGCTTACAAGATTTGATCAAGTTAGAAATTTTAGAACTAGTATGGAGTGGTTATGACTTAGCCTGGGTGAAACTTATGGACACTTATCCACAACTGTGGTTAAAAGCTGAACCACTTATCTCATTCTCATGATCTCATCAACGTATTTATTTAGTTGAAAAATGATTTAGTTCTGTTGTCCAGCTCCTCACTAAACAAAGAAATCAGTTGGACCTTTGCCTCAAAGGAGACTTGCGCCTGAACTTGAAAATTTTAAAGCCGGATATTCAAGCTTTAACTAAAATACACCAAGCACAAGGCAGCCATTGAAATGGTAAGATAAAACAATAGATAAGTTTTCAAACATTGTTTTTTTTAATTTTTACTCTCGACTCTTGTAAATTTTCCAGAATCCAGTTTAATGATCTTAGTTAATTATTTCATCTTTGTTCATTAAAAAATCTGTTGAAAATATACATTTTAATTTTTCCCATTTTATTTAAGAATGAACGGATAAAGCTGCTTCGGTTGTTTTTATGTATGGTAGTAAGTATTTAAAAATATAAAACTGTTTTATTAGTTACACTTTAACTCAAATTATAATTAGACATAACATGAAAATTAAAAGAGGGCGATAGGTATTAGTCAACCTAAAGAAAGGGGTGATGGTCCAGAAAAGGTTGGGAACCACTGATCTAGAGCATCAAATAAACCGAAGCAGCTTTCTCCAAACTAAACCAAATAAAGTCCAAAAATCGCAACTCTTTGAACTCGATACGCTGTAGTACGGCTTTATTTTAGCCAACCAACAAAACTAAACACGACAATGTCAAATACCTGTTCTAAATAACCCAAAGTTCTCACCAATGGTGTCTGAAAAGTGATATCAACTTGTTTTTGAATGCTCTATTTTTTTCCCTTAAAAACCAATTTTTGTGTATTTAGTATATTTTTATCATTTAAATGTTTACAAATTAAATGTTTTATTTAATATATTTTAGGAGCTTATCAAGGCCGGATTTAGATTTTATGCGCCCCTAGGCCCGTGGTTTTTTGTCCCCCCTCTTCACACCATCATCATCGTAAAGGAAAGAGAAACTTGACCTCAGAAAGGTCTTTGTGAAGATAATTTGTATTTTATTCTAATTCATCGTGAAGTAAAATTAATTGCCCCTAGGCCCGGGCCTATTGGTAAATCCAGCCCTGGAGCTTATCATTTAATTTCTGTACAGCAACTAAGGTGATTTAAATTACCTAAGTAGTTAAATTTTCAATAAAAACATTCTATAATTGATTTCTTCCTGTTTATTGCACAATTTTTATTTTAAAAATAGCTATAATTATCGATTAAACAATACAAACATTAGTTAGTAAGAATAAATTAATAGTAAAAATATGTATTTACCCCAGATAATTAAGCTAAAATTAATTAATTTAATTAAAAATAAAATAAATAATTTTAACTGAAAAATATTAAAAAATTGTCACTCATATTTTCTCAATAAGCACTTATAAATGACCCAAAATTAAGGATACGTAATTAAAATAAAATATATTATATGCAAGTAATAAATATTTTAATACTTATTTTTCATTTGAATAGCATAATTTTACTAAATTTTTCAATTACAATTTTTTTAATCATTTAAAGACGAAATAAGATTTTTAATATATTCAATAATTTACCTTTTCAAAAACAATGAGAGTTGATTTGATGGCTATTTACAAGTGTTAATTAAAAAGAATTTAGTTTGGCATTAAAAAAAGCTTTCGTTGAATAGAAATAGATTAATCCAAACAAAATTATTCAGGTTTAGGAACACAAAAGTAATATCAACGTCTAAACAAATTTCAGAAAGCTACTAGCCATAAACTCTGAAATAAAAGCTCTTAAAAAAAGTGACGCACGGTTTTACTATCTCTATGGTTCTATTTCGCTACTGGTTTGAATCTTAAATGGTGTCTACATTAAGACAATTATTGAGATGACAATATTCTCAATGCAATAACGGACGGTTTCAGATTTGTTAAAGGTAGGTCAAACTTTAACTCAATATTTAGTTCTCAATCTTATTCGGAATTAATTTAAAGGTTATTTTTTAAAAATCAACCTTTCCTGTAGCACGACAGCTTAATTTCTTTTTAAAAAAAACTAATCACCCTTTACATTTATTGTTTGTATTATGACGTATTGTATGTATATTTGTATTATCAATAGCAATATTCAATATACTCCTACTCAATATATCTCATTCTATATATATCTCCTTTTCAGACAAATTGTTATTCAATTCAGTACATAAGAGAAACACAAGTTTGTAAATATGTTTATTAATATAAAATAATCATTTCGATGTAATCATATAGTATCTATAGGTATATTCACTGACATTTAATCCATCTGCTAATATCTTTAGTTTATATGATAAATATCTTCTGGTTGGAAAAGGAAAATTATCCTTGAAAATGAGGATTTAACAAACTTTTTTGCGAGGATATAAAATTGATTTGTAAACTAACCTTTATTTCGAAAATGTCTTTAGGTGCACAACTTAAATTAAAGCTTTGTATTAATTGTAAAGCTTTACTTATGCCATGTATATACAGTATTTAACGATTATGGGAGGTATGATAATCAAAAAAAATTTAATATTTTTTTTTGTTTATAGAAAGCTTAGCATATTCTAAACTACTTGCAAGACATATACTAAAAAGGTGAAAATATTTCTTTAAGCATTTCAGAGGTTAACAGAAGTCCAAAATCCTAGTGTGTTAAATGTCAGTAATTATATAGTATAGTGTTAAATGTCAGTAAATATAGCCACAAATACGTAATCCGGTATCATCACAGATCTATTCCAGTATAGTGCAGATGTTCTGAACTATCTTATCACAGATATGTATTAACAGAATGTAAAACATTCAAGAAATAGTTCCGATTGTCTTTAGTATACTCACAGAGTCTTATATTTTGTAGAAAAATAAGTATCACAAACACATTAAATATTTTCCCTTTGGTATATTCACCGATAGGAGTATTTGTCCTTAAGTATAATCACAGATGTATATGCACAGATAAACAATGCAATGGTAAAAAATTAATTTAACGGGATTATCCCCAGTTTTACAAATAATTTGATTCTTTTTTCATCAATAGTGTCCTTTAGTATATTCACAGGTATTTTACAAAGTAAAACTAAAAAAAACTTAATTGAAACAACTGTATGTTGAAAAACATTAAAGATTAATCCATTCTTCTCAATGGAATTTCTACACATACAAGCAATATTTAAATAAATATCAAGATAACACAGGTTGACCAACCTAAAACTATGTGTATTAAAAATAAATCACAAGTCTTAAGTATATACCACAAATAATTGTGCAATTAACAAGTCTAAAAAGACTAATGTCAAAGTTCTTAAGTATATTTCACAGATATATATGGTAAAAATCAAAATAATACCCATAAATATCCTGTTAAATAATTTGAAAATAAAACCAAATTGATTTTAAGACTTATTTAATACTTAATGTTTTAAGAATCAGTTTACACAACTTGAAAACAATCATTTTTTAATGTTATGGATGTACCATGAAGATTAAAAAAAACTCGAAAAACTGTTTAGTCTTTAATAGCCTGTCTTGGTAAATTCAAAAAGGGAGTCATCATTAGCACACAGAATCCTATATAAATTATTTGATTTTAAACAGAATTTTTTTTTAGTTTTTATGAAAATAGAACCAAGCATGTTGATATTTGTTTAGCAATAAGTAAGTTTAAAATTTATTTAACGGTACTAAAAACATGATTTTACTAAGATTGCCTAAAACTACCAATATTTTAAAATAAACTCAGCAAAATATGCACCGCTGATTATTGAAAAACAGGATTATTATGAAAGTAGTTGAGTTTATATTCAATATTGATGATGGCACTTAGCTCTCAAAAAAAATTATATTATTAAAGATCATTGCATAAAATATTCATAAATAATAAAAAAAAAACATTATAATCTTCATACTACACCCATAATACATAAAGAATAAAATGCAACTAGATGTTACTGTGAAAGACCAATAGTTCATTCAAGGTAAGGTGAAAGCCAGAGAAAAAAAACATGATACTTTTAGAAATAAGTTCCGAAAGTGCAAAAAAAGTAACTCTTCTTGCTACATCTTTTTGTTGCAAGTGGTTTTTAAAGTTTTGGTTGATAAACTAAACTAGAACTACTGTGAAACCCACTCATAATAATTTAAAAGTCAATAAACATGTTTTGCCTGCAGAATTTTTATTCTTGAGTTCTTTAGGTGCAACTTGTTTTTATTCCTGCTATTTATTAAACATTATCAATTGTAATTGCATATAACTTCAAGCATCAAAGCATTACCAAAACATCTATGAAAACTGTGCAAATTATCGTTATTTGGATAGACATGACAACACCGAAAGGACTATAGGTCATGTTAACAATGGGGAGACAACTTGGAGGTCTAAACACATACCAAAACACAAGTGGGAAAAACAGTTTTAGAGCACTGCACACTTAAAATAATAAAATATATTGGTAATAGTCGTTCATTTACATGTTGTCCGCGAAGATTACTTATATTTTTACACTCAGGATTTGTTTATGAGAAGGGTGATATTGAATTGACATAAATAAACACATCTGAACCAGATGAACTTGCATGACAGTGCCGATATTTACCAAAAAGAGATTTTCTCATCAGTCTTTCACAGTCACACATATATTAACATAATTTTATTAAATGTCACTAGTCGAAAGCCCAGGGTATAATAAAAACAATAAATTTACAATTATAAGAAATTAGTAAGTTTGAAACAAATTGGAAATGAGTGTTGACACAAGATTCCCATCTTTTAATGATTGGAGATTATTCATAAAAATCTACCAGTTTCCTACTGACATAATAAATTTGGCACTTCCATAAAATAGCTGTTACATGCACTTAACTTTAAAATAAACCCAGAATTTGAAAATATTTAAATAGAACAAGGAAAATTAAATAAAACAAATTAAGAATTTGTCTTCCTTAAAAACAGAAACCTTAATTTTCATCTTATAACCAAAGTGCCAAGTTGAACTATGAAATTATGGCCATTTTGGTTTGGTTAAATCAAAATCTCACTAGAACAACAAGGCTATAAATTATAGAAAGATATTATAAAATATCTATGGGTGAGTCACTAGACCACATTTTTACAACACTATGTTGTAATAAGAGAATTCAGAATCTCATTGACTGTATGTATATAAAAAATAATATTGGCACAAAAGTTTCCTTTTAAAATAGTGATCTAGTATTTTATTCTTTTTTCAAAAAGAGTAATTTTTAATGATGAGCTAGGCATTGATCCGTTTAAATATTAGCACCCTACTTATCTACATCAATATAATAGCTATCATAACAGATAAACAGAATCACAGCCACCCTAAAGGATGCACTAAAAGGGCTTTTGCACAGAGCCTTGCACTTTGAGAAGGGCTTCTCAAGTAAAAAGATTTTTCAAAACTATCACATTAAAGTAATTGCTTTAATTAAAATAAGATTTTTTTAAAAAAAATTTTCATTAATGGAAAAACAAAAGTCAAAATCTTAAGCATAAATAAGAAACCTCAAGGAGGGGAAATACATTATTCATAATATCTGAACTGTGTGGGCCTCCCCAAACCGACTCTGAATAAAAATAAAAAAAAGCACTAAAAATATCACCAGAAGACATAAATATAACAAATCAATTAACACAGCTTTAAAAAAAATTCCTTATTCCAAAAGTGTATCGAATGCTGAAAAATCTATCTTCACATTATTATGGTGCTTATTGTAATAGCACAGCTGCCAGACATTAGCTACAGATAAGCTGGTCCTTGTATATCAGTCACAGAAAATATAAAAAAAGCTTTAACTTTTAAGGCCATTTTAGGGAAATGCTAAATAATTGTTTGGCATATCGTTTTTCATCATGTTTTGCTGCAAGAATATATATTAACATTTAAATATTTTTTGATATACTGTCTATTACTACATGAAACGGGGGAGGGGGGTGAATGTACCAAAAAAATTGATCAGTCATCATATTTGTAGGCAGGCTTATCATGAGTATAACTTCGCTCAATGCAAAAACTGAATTTCAGTTACTGCAAAATGAGTTTTTTTTAATGAAAAATCATTTAAAATGATGAATTAAGCTGATTTTTTACTCAGTATAAATGCAACTTTATGACTTTCACTTCTAATAATTTCAGGTTAACAATGTTAAAATATCACCAGGTTTTAGTTCTTATATCCCTCAAAAAGATCAGAATATAAAATATCAACAGCATAATTTGTTTAACTTTCTAATGAAATCTGCATATTATTGGGTCCTTATATAGTACATCCATCACAGAAATATATAAATATGCAACAAAAAATTTGGAAGAGATTCTTAGGAAGTAAAAGGCAGCCAATAACTATATTTTCTGCATTATTTGCTGCTTAAGAAATTGTATTAAATATTTTTATACCATAAATAACTATTCTTTTAAAAAAAATAAAAAATTGGTATATACATTAACAGAATTGTCCTTAGTATACTCACAGAGAGTCTGTATATTTTGTGAAAAAATTATCACAAACACATTAAATATTTGTCCTTTGGTATATGCACAGATATTAGTATTTGTCCTTAAGTATAATCACAGATTTGTACACACAAATGACAATGCAATAGTAATTTTTTTTTAAAAATTGGATTAGCCCTAGTTTTACAAATTTAATTTTTTTTTCATTAAAAATGTCTCAGTATATTCACAGGTATTTTGCAAACTAAAAAAACTTAATAAATTGAAACGACTATATATATTAAAAAATTTAATGGAGGATTAATCCCTTCTTAATAGAATCCCTACCCATGCCAGCAATATTTGAACAAATATTAAGATAACACAGGTTGACAAACCTAAATCAACGTAATTTTTTTAAAAATATCTCCAAGTGTATACTACAAATAAGTGTGCAATTAACAAGTACCTAAAGACAAATGATCCCTCAAAAAGATCATAACAAAATAGGAACAGCATAATTTGTACGACTTATGAAATCGGCATATTCATGAGTATATGTCCATGTATAGTACATCCATCACGGTAGTATATAAATATGCAACAAAAAGTTTTAGTATACTTCGAGAAAGTGAAAGGCAGTCTATAAGTTTTATGCGTTATTTGCTAGCTTAAAAAATTTTATTGAATATTTTAATAATACTATATTAATAACTATATTAAAAAAAAGATTCTTAAAAAACCTTGGTAAATACTTTATCAAGTAGTGGTTATCAAACACAAAATTATAGCCTAGTCTTTCACTTCCTATAGAAACTTTTTGACTAAGTAAGTGCCCTTTTATAGTGAGTTGTCCTCA
The DNA here is from genome assembly GCA_019343175.1 of Oedothorax gibbosus. Classification (NCBI taxonomy): domain Eukaryota; kingdom Metazoa; phylum Arthropoda; class Arachnida; order Araneae; family Linyphiidae; genus Oedothorax; species Oedothorax gibbosus. The sequence continues at coordinate 73,489 of JAFNEN010001395.1, read as the reverse complement.
CTAACAAGGCAAATATATATAAAAATATAAATGGTTTCAACAAAAAAAAAGTATAACTCTTTTAGTATGTCCTTTTAGTATAATGTATCACAGTGCAGCTTTCATCCATTTAGTATATGATGTTCACAGCAACTTTGTCCTTAGTTTCTGCCACAAAAACCTGAATAAAACACAATCAGTCATTAAAGCTTCCAAAGTAGTAAAATAATTTCTCACCAAAATGGCAATTAATGTCACAAAAAAGGCGTATATTGGGTAATACCTTATGCTGTTGATTGACAAATCCACCAAAACTTTAAATATACACTTAAATCTGATATCTTAATAAAAAAAAGTGAAAGGCAGAAGAAAATATTTCATTTTTTTTTAAATTATATTTATATATTTTTTTCTATAATTTTAGAAGCTTTAAGAAATTTAATTCAAATTTAAGAATGGAGATTGAAATCAAAACTATAATTAAAGTAGCGAAACTTGTCAAGCAACAGCAAAATTGAAAGAAATGCAAATGACACTGTAGATCGCAATTAACCTAAATTTTCATTTAAAAAATGTAAACTAACACTATGTTTTGTGTTAAAAAAATTAAAAATGAGCTTACATAATTTTATTTTCTACCATTAAGACATTCAGGAAAAATATTTCTATTTTTCAAATGAAGCAAACAAAAAGTAAATAAAAATCTAGCGGTACCAGAATTTCCTGGAGGAAAAATTTAAGCTAGGTTTTATATATATATAATAAAAGATTTTAGTACTTTAGGTTATTTTGTAAAATGATTACAAAAAAAAAATGTTCTTAACAGGAGAAATCGAATAGGTAAAACTAATTAAAATTATGAAATCAAATAGCTTAGCAGTAAAGAAAGCATATTTCTTATTGGAGTATTAATATAACAATCTGATATCGGAATAACTACCCTATGATTCTGGCACCACTAATAAACAGGAATAAAATTGCGAGAATAAGTAGAAAAAGTGCAAATAGTCAAACCTCGTTAACACGAACTTGCTTAACAAGAAATTTTGCATAAGATGAACTGAAAGCATTTCCTCGGCTTACGAAGCTATGAGCTACTAATGCTTAAAAATCTTAGCACAAAATAGCTTTTGGCAAAATCCCGCTTAACCTGAACAAAAATTTCAGAATTTTACTTTTTTTAGTAATTCTCAGAACAAATTGAACAAAACATTATAATTATAAAAAAAATTCCTGCGGTTAAACATGAAATTCAGTTACCACAAGATGTTTCGGTGCTCTTTTTAAGTTTGTGTTAACGGGGTTCAACTGTAACTATACTAAAGACATATCACAAGACAACACAAAATTAATAGATTACATATAATTATAAAAATTATTATGGCTTATACAACATAGCAATATAAAGACACTTTTGATTAACTTAAAATCATTTATAAAAATGTAGAAAACAAATTTTGAATTCATTTTGTTAGTATTCTTTTAAGCTACAGTTAGGTACCTTATTTTAAAAAAAATTAAAAAGAGAATGTCCAAAAAAATGTGAGCGTCAGTCTTGTATTAGGTCGGAATTCACGACCAAAAAGTCTAGAGCAAAACTGATTCAAACTCCAACTTATATACAGTAGATGCTCTTAACCGGCTTAAATTGAGTTGAAAGCTGGTTAAACCAGAGAAGGGAAATAAATCTATGGTTAGACGTAAATTTAATTGCACATTTTTACATTGTTGATATTTCTCTTATGGTGAAACATGTAATATAGAATGCATCATTTTATTCAATGTATTAAAGTATTTTAAGTTGCAATTATCATAAAAACAAATTTGAAACATAGTAGTTTGACAACTTGCCACTTTTTTTTTAACAGTATCGCATGGTAATAGAAAACATAACGTTTTTTTATTTATTTTTTAAACACTTTAATTAGGCAAGTTAAAAGTATGTGAATAAACAAAATCTGGTTAAGAGGGAGCCTACTACATATATTCAGGGTTCATACTCTATTTTTAAAAGTAAAGGAGATATTTTATTAGTACTGTACCACAAATTTAGGAGATTACAAACACAAATGTACTAAATGTATACCCTCAGAATAAATATTTAAGCTAAAAAAGTTTTTTTTTTTAAATCTAGATATTTGACCAACAAAAATTAGCAAAACTGCAACAAACCATAATAAAATAATTTGCGGACAGCAATAACTAAAAAAAATATCATAAAACTTACAGACAGGCAAAATCTCAAGTTTTAATTATATGCTACAAATTCGTATAAAACTTTTTTTCTATTATAATTGGATAATTTTTCATGAGATAAAATTTTAAATCAGAATTTTTAGTACAAATTTCAGGAGTTATAAGGGCCCTTAGACAAAATGTATATATATAATTCAGGAGTTTATCAGGAGGAGTATGAACCCTGTATATTGTATAAACCATTATAATGCAAAAAATAATAACTAATATTCATATGATTAAACACACATATAGTGGCATACATCAAGAATCTACTCAAATAGTCTACAAGTATTTTAACAATTGTTTCTGTTATTCCATAAAATTATATTTAAAAAAAATTATCAGCAAATTGAATTTCTATTCTTATAACCTTAATGATAACTGTGGTAGCAGCAGACACCATTCACATGATTAAACTGATATATTAAATTACAAATTGTTGATAATTAAGCTGGACACTTTTGGTATGAAACCTGCTGTAAGCAAATCAGAAAAAAATACTTATGGATAATTCATTTAAAAATACTTATGGATTTGAAAATTCAAATTAAGTTTTAAAACAGTCAATTATAAACAGTCGTTTTCTTATGTATTTAAGGGAGAAAATTGGAGCCCCTTTCTTAATGTACACCACTTGCAAATACACATTTAGACGACACATAGTATATATATTATACATAAATAAGAACAATTCCTGATATACAATACCAGTAATGTTTAACAGGAACACATCCAGGGAAAAAAAATACCAAGCAATTTTTATTAAAGGTATCCGACTACGTTGAAATCCTATTTTTCGGCAAAATAAAAAAATTTTATCTTAAAATAAAGCACCACTCGTAAAAGGTCCTAAAACCGTCTTTATTTTGTTTGTGCAGTAAGTATTTTAGAAGTTATGGCGTTTTGAAATTAAAGTTACAGCTATCAGAAGCTGCTGCAATTAAAACATTTTTTTCCAGCATAAAATTTTCATCAAAATTTTCACATCTTCATCTCAATTTTTTTTTTTAATTTCACAATTACGTCGAAGTTTAAGGGGTGTAACTAGAGGACCTGACTCCCCTTGCTATCAACATTTATTTGAAGACTATTTAAGTTGATAAATTATAAAGAATTTTTCCAGGAAAAAAAAGTCAAAATAAATAATTTGGCTCAGATTACTTAGTTTTCGGTTAGTTACAATCTTAATATTCAACGGTACACACAGATAAAAACAAATTTAATTTTGGTGAGGAGCGTTTTTCATGGAAGCAAAATATCGAATAATTTACTATTTTGTGTCAAACAAATAAAAATCTTTTAGATTAATTAAAATTGTTACTGCATAAGTAAATCATAATTTTTTTTTTTAAATGTCTAAAGACATTTTTAAAAAAATTCCGTTGAAAGTAGTCTGATACCTTATGTGATCATATAAATAATTGCATATTAACTTTAAGTTGATAATTACTTTAAACACTTACAATTTACAGTGAAAATCTATTAACTAGTAGATCCTACAACTACCCTTAAGTTATTCACTATAAATATATTCAAAAAATAAAATGAAAAATAAAAATAGCACATTTCAAATACTAATATAATGTAACATACACCACCATCATTTTAAATGTAGCACTGCTTATGTTAAACTGAAGAGAGGATCACAAGTAGACTGTTTTAATTCCGATAAGGAGTCTACAAGCACAGCCAGTTTCAGAAAATTAGCCTTGCTAGGAAGGAACTGAAAATAAAATAAAATTATTTCAACACCAGCAAGTATATTTAAATAAGTCACAGATATTGGTTAGGTTCGATAAATTTTAAGTGGAATAAACATGAATAAAGGTAAAATCGTAGAAATTAAATGCAAGGACACATGATATCAAGCCTTCAGATCGCAACCTGGTATAACTTGAGTAAATCAGTGCAAAGTCAACCAGTTATTTTTATCATTAACTTATATTACTTTGAAAGTTTAACTTAGTTTGATTTTATAATTCAAGCTTACAACTTTAAAATGTGTTCTTTTGAGTATTGTATTGAACTGTTTTTTTTAATGCGATTTCAAAACTATTTGCAAACACATCCCTATATTATTTATCAGTCACAAAATCAATTGACAGTTTACTATGTGAGCTAAGCTAACAAATATGTCTCTAAATATTTAACAATAAATTAAGGTAGAATTTAAACCAATTATAATATAGTAATATTAAAAACATTTGTTATATGTTAACATTTTAGCTTCCACACTACGTTTATAACGTAAAAAGTGGAACGTTTCATAATCGTTCAGTCCGTCCGTCACCCACTTTCACAGAACGAACCGTAAGTCTCACAAACAAGTGGGATACATCATTTTGATGCAAAAAATCAGATTGGGCTACATTCCAAATTTCATTAAAAAATTTAAATTAGAAGTTTACTTAAAATTTAAGTAACTAAAAATTTAATCTACATTGAAATAACATGCAAATTCCATTTTTATTCAATATTTTCACTGTTGCCATTTCGTTAAACGTACGAGAAACTTTATTTAAAATAAAAATAAATAAAAAACTTTTGTAAGAATATTTATTTATGTGAAATTATTCAGTTTGGATTGTTGTAATATCACAATAGTTCTTTCGATCATTCATTATATATGTTATGTATGAAGTTATGTATGTAATGCATAGAGAATTCTAACTTTGCATAAAAAAATATGCAAAGTTTCGCTTTTATTTATAAACTAGTTAATTTCTTCTTCTCTGGTCAATAATTCTTTTAACATAAACTAAATTCCTAATTAAGAGGCTTTTCACATCACTTGTCAAATAAAATAATATTTAAATAGTTAAAACAATTTTTGCTTTCTTCAAAAAGGCATTATAGATATCATAAAAGCACATTTCAAGCGTTACTAAGGAGTTAATAAAAAAAATTGCAATACGCAAGATTGAAGGTCTCAGTAAAAATTCAAGGGAACTAACATTTGTGTCATTATAAATGAGATGTTGTAAAAAAGTAGGACTGTAGAGTTTTAAATATCTTACTGTTGTGTACCTTTAACATTTTTCCTTCTGGTAGATGAAATGGGTGTGACCAATCACATCCAAACTCTGGATCATAATCAAAAACTAGATTCAAAAATAAAAATTATTCATTTATTAAATTAAATAAATTATAACTTTTCCTTAAATAAATAAGCGAAAAAATTGTAATTACAATTTATTCATTAAATATCAAACAATTTTACATTTTATAACAGTGTAATTGCATTAAAAAATTAGTTTAAATTTAACTATAAAAGATAATCCCCTTAGATAAAAAAAATATATATATAACATTTAGGGAGAATGGGAGCAGATCTCCAAAGCGAAGAATCTGTTACTCCAATGGAAAAAATAATTTTCTAAGCCACATTACTCCAGCTGCATTGAATTTTAAAAAAAAAACTTTTAAAATTTGATAAATGTAGCTGGCTTACAGGGCTCTATAATCACACTTATTGAAATTGGTTTGAATATGTTGTAAAATTATTTAGTGAAAATTTATTTTTAAAAAAAATAACCAATTTCAATAAGTGGGATTATAGATCCTGTAAGAAAGCTACATTTATCATATAAAAATACTTTGTAAAAATATTCAATACAGCTGCAGTAATGCGGCTTGAAAGATTTTCCTATCGGATTAACATGGATAACAGACTGTTTGAGACTCGCTCCCAGTCTCAAGTAGTTTTATATTCCCTATCTTTTATAAGCTATAACTGACCTCAAACATAGTTTATAGAAAACCATGCTAACAACTACTTCCATGAAGTCAGATTTTAATATAAATATATTTTTTTTAATTGAAACTGGAACTGCAGTTTTTAACATATCAGTACACAGAAAGTAAAAATTGCTGGATCTGTATGCTTGAATACAACACAAATTTACTTTTGTATTTAGCTGTTCAATATTACTTTTACAGTATTGGTAGGACTATTGTCTATAGAATTATTGTTAAAGTCTAGTAGTGTGGAATTCAACATCAGACACCAATTTTGTGTATTTGCAAAATGCACTTAAAAATAACACTCATTAATCAAGGTGCAGAAATCCCTTGGAAATGAGATTGCAAAGGTATTCAGAACTTTTCAAACACTTTTGAAAATGAGTAAAAATTGCAAGAACAAACAGATTGCAAATTACATTTTGTACCAATGCTACTTAATATTAGTCGCACCAAGTAGCAGTATTATTTTATACATTATATACAATCAAACCACCTTAATAACATAAACTCTAAGGGAGCACGGAAATACTTGATACATAATTCTTAAATTTTTTTCAAGGCCACAATTGAAAAAGTGAATACAAATGGATAAAGAAAACTTTCTTGATTATTTTCAATTTCAGAAGAAATTATCTCTTTAAACATGTTAATGTATCATTTATTTCACGAAATCCCTTTTTATATATGTTTGTCATTCGTCTAGCAAATTTTTTTCAAAACGAACTAAACTAGCTTTACACCCATAATTCAGCTATTTTCTGTAATCTTAGCCTTAGGCTAATGCTTGTTAGGGTTCAAAGGTGTCATAGCTGTTGTTAATTGTGGCTTAAAGATCAGGCCATTCACCTATATGTTTAATTTATTGATCTGGATAACTCAAAATTTGCCTTCATTTACCCAGAGAAAATCTGATGTTACTGTCAATAGAGGTAGAATTTCGCTTTGCTCTCTAATTGAGGTCTTCTGAAGTGACAAATTAGTAGAATAAAATAAATGTAGTACATAATTTTTTAATTCATGTTATGTGAGATTTTATGCTAAGAGTTTATGTGAATGAGGTTAGAACTGTAAATATAAAATTAAATTATATGGCAAATTGCATATGTTTACTTATATATAAACAAGTAGCTTGTTTTTTCAACACATCCAAGGAGCTATGATACCATACTACTGATTGGTTCCCTTTTAATTACAGGCATTCTAATGCATCGATAAAAAAACCTCGCCGTCACCTTAACCTTTCACAATGGCTAAGCCTATGAGGGCGTGGCCGAGTGTCTGAGCGCTGGAATTGGCGGCATTCGCTGATACCCCTATAGTTTCAACCAATCAAATAGCTACGATTGTCATCGGACGAACGGATCTTTCTGCAACCATGGCTGCTTGGCGAAGTTTGGCGCCTATATATCTACACTTTAATTGTCAACGCCAGACATATTTGTTGTTGATCCAGCTATCCAACGCGATTCGAAAGCTATCATTTCTAACTTTATTTTCTAAAAGAAATAGCTTCAAATGTGAAGAAAACCTTCAATTATGAGTTTCAAACTCACAAGCAGGGTAAGCCTTTGCAAAGCTCTGCAAAGATCCTCATATTGAACGTGTTTGTGAAGTTAAGAGCAAAATCCTACAGTCAGACAAAGAGCTCTTTAGCATGACTTCAAAAGTTCAAAATTCTTCTTCCATTCCATTATTAGAATCTCTCTATGGCCCCTGTTGTGTCCTAACCCGTTTCCTTATCATTTCAAATTGTAGGATCCTTCTTTTTAAACCTAATCGCACAGATGCTGTAATTTTCCCCCATTGTATAATAAACTTTGCCCTTCAAAAAAATGCTCCACTTAAGTGCAAGGATTATTGCATAAAAAACTAGCCGTTTAAAACCTGTGTATTTAATGATTATCTTTCAGTTTCTGTTCAAGAAAGAAAACTATTCAACATTTAACCATATTAGTGGGAAATTGTCCAATCTGGCTGAACAAAAGATATTTTTATTTCATCCAATTTTGAACCGCTATTGAGCCTACAGATCAAAATTTCATAGTTTAGTAAATCATTTCGCCAAGTAAAGCAATATCACCTGTGATCCAAACTTCTTTTTTTGCATCATTTTAACTTGAGCAGCTGCAGATGTTTGCCCTTTTCCCTAATTTTTTGTTGGCAAGGAGTATAGTATACGTGGCAATGGGTGGACAAATGCCAGCAAATGAAATTTACGTTTCATTGGGGACATTTCACATCAGATTGTTTAGAATTACTTCAAGCAGTGATAGAACATCCACTAGCAAAATGTCAAAACTTATATTTCTCTTATTAACTAAATAAGCAATTCCCTGTTCCAACACCAAGGAACAGTAAGAGCTCCCTAGCTTGCCTTTGTTTGACTAACTTAGGCCAAATGGTCGGCTATTCTCAGTTCCCACAATCCCTTTGTCCCCAATCACCTGAAATACTTTACTTATTAAGTCGAGCTAAGAAAAAACGCGCTATTCTTATTTACCATACAATCCTAAAGGGAAAACATTGTTTAAACAGAGATAGCAAAGCTCCATAATAATCCTTTTATTTTAAGAATTATCCATTCCAGAAATTAACCCATTTAAAAAAAAAACGAATCTCTTTTGAAACAAGAAATATAGGTTTTGAGCTGTTTAAACTATCTTGAATATAACTACCAATTTTTACAATAAGATATAAATTTAAATATCAATTTAGTTTACATACATATTAACTTTAAAAACACAGAAACAATTAGAACCATTTATCAACAATATTTATGCATATAAGCAGCAAAATTCAGATATCCTACATATTCCACAACCAACAGAAAATGCTGCATTTTATAGGTAAGCAAGAAACAAAATCTAAGCTATAAAAATTTTAGAATTTTAATGGTTACATAAAAACTATTAATAATTTTTTTAATTTTTATTTTAAAGAAAATATTCAAGGTTACACGGAAAGAATGGCTTGACAGTTAAAATATATTTACTAATGGAATTGTGCATTTAAATGCTTGCCTAAGGAAGAAAACTTAATAATTTTTAATAATATCCGATTTTGACAGTAACTAAAACAAAATACAATAATCCCTATACATAATTAAGATTTCCACAGCATTTCTGAAATTCAATTTTTCGGAAGAGCGCATCTCCACCCAATCCATCCATTCCACTGTAAAACTATATTTTCCACAAAAACGAAATAAGCAGCTAACCATATGCATCGAGTATTAAAAGCTGCAACTAAAATAAAGATTTTATGAACATTACTGTGAATTTATAACAATAGGCAAAAGGGTTACTGTTAAATCTGAATTACTTACTACAGTCACAGGTCTCACTTGTGTGATCGGACAGAATTATTAATTTAAGACAATAAAAGCAGAATGAGCTGTCAATAAGGTAAGTGAAATTTTTTTTAATTGAATGAACTTGAGGCATCATTACTTCTAATATACGTCAAAACTAAACATTTTTTATAAAACTACGATACTATGTGAACCATATATTTTTTTAATTTAAAATTATTGAATTAAACATGAAATATTAATTTTAATTCTTTAGATCTTAACTCGTAATTTTCAAGATTCTTATTAACCCACAAAAGAAATTTAAAGGCCTTTTTTCTTAAACTACAGATAAAAAAAAATTTACTGACCTACTGTTGCTTTTAAACTATTTTTTTTCTAAACTAATTTGATTGTAAACCCTAATACCAGCCTTGAATAGAATTGCACTTCAACCACCACGTACCTTAAAAATATTTTGCTCCTAAACTAGCGTAAAACTTATTTCCCCATACCTTTAAAAGCAGCAGTTTTATAAATATCTGTTATAAGCTTTATCTTACTATTATTTAGCTCTTACTATATACACTATTGCTCATACCTTTAGCCCCATTACCTTTGAAAAAACTTATTTGGTGTATTTTATACTTTGGAGGTCAAATGCTTTTCGTTCTAGAGTAGAGTCAAGTAACATTTTAAGTTTCACCTTAATAACCCCATATACCTAAAAAAAAAAACTTCCTTTTTAACTTTCAAATTTCACACATACCAGGATTAAGCAATTAACAAGCCAAATATAATTTGCAATAAAGTTCAACCCATACCTTTAAATGTTCACTTGAAATATATGTAAAGTTCACCCAGGAAGCCCCATACCTTTGAAATTGTCCTTATGCACAGTCAACAAATATACTTTAAGAATTTCCTCATTCTTTTTAACGACATACCATTTATTCCAGAAATTAGAAACAATCAATTCTATAATAAACCCCAAATGTTTATTGGTTGTAATAACCATACCATGCTATTTGCATCTAGACACCACAAATGAAATGCTTAATTTTATGCATTTATACCTTACAATCACTAACCTCATTGAAGCCACTCAACAATTTAGATCAGTGAATTGCTTATTACTTAGTACATTGTTGTACACAGGCACTTGTAGAAAAACCCTATTAAAAAAACCCATTTCAGTCTTAGACACGACACAGGCAAAACTTCCAAAGTAGATTTACCTTAAATGCACCATGATGACTTTCAAATGCAAAAAGATTTTTATTTACTTTAACATTAGGTCCAATCCCTAGTATAATTGCTAACAAAATCCTTAGACAAAAATAATTTCAGTAAACTGAAAATTTACCAAATTAAACACAGAACACAGCAAATAACCATCAAATCTAATTTTCATCAAGTTCAATCAAGCAGGTGTATTACTTTATGGACCTTACGATTAGAATGCAAGCCTGCTTCCCCTACCGCTCGTTTGGTTTTCCAGGAAACGGTGTGAGGGGCGATCTCTTCTTTTTTTCCCTCCACCCTACTTGGGTTTGAAGAGCAGTTGCGATTAACCTCACAGCAGAGCCTCAAGCAAGGTAGGTTAAAAACATGATGCTCGTGTCGCATCTTGGAAAACCGCCTGAGGTGGTGGGGAAGGCCAAACCAGTATAACAGTCAACCAAGCCAGTGTAACAGCCACACACACACAACTATCAGTATAACAGTTTAAGAAACTTTCTTTGGAAACAATTTCAGAAGTTTGATTATTTACCACACATCAGACACGGGGAAGGTTTCAAAAGTAGACTAATCCTAAGTTGATAGCATATAAACCATAGAGAGTAAATCCATGTGCTTTCGCACACTATCTGTAGGAGACACAAGGGGGGGTAAAAATCTGTTACCTTTCTCCCGCCATGTTGACGTCTACTCGGGGAATTGCGTTGAATACAACATTTAAAAAATTGCTCTCATCACAGTCGATGCTAGTAGCTTTCCGAAAAAAAAATTAAGCGTAGTTAGTACTTTTCTGATTCTTAAACCACGATAATTTTTTGAACAATTCTTATTATACTCAGTGAGTCTCTCATAATGTCAAATTAAATATTTTTAAATAAACACTTATAAATGGCCAGTAATTCAACTCTATCATTGTTTTTTATATGTTTTTGAAAAGATAAATTATTGAGCAGATTAAAATGTGTATTTTGTCTGCATACCAGATGTTTCATTAAACATTAATTAAATACATTTTATTAATTAATAATTAAAAAAATACAGTAAAATTGGGCTTTTTGAATAAAAAAATACTTATTCAAAATTTAATGTTACAATAATTTAATTATGTTTTATTTTAACTACTAACGCTTAATTGCAGGCCATTTCGATTGAGAAAAATTTAGTTCAGCCACGGCCAACTTCAATAACAAGGCCATGAAGCTCTCCCAAACATGAGCGTAGACGGAAATTTTGAGTCACTGTTCCCAGTGCCGAAGATAAAGAAACCAGTTTGGACGCATTCGGAACCCTAAAATTGTGGTAAGCCGTGAACAAGTGGTTCCAAACAGGTTGTCTTCATTTTCCGAACAACGTCACTCGGAACTATGACGTCAAAATTTCCGTCCCCGAGCTTGTTTGGGAAAGCTTCTTCGGCCTTAGTAGTTGAGTAGGCGGCCGTGGTTCGACTTAAAGTAATTTTCGCTGAAGAGAAATAGAACTACTGAAAAAAATAACCCTAGATTAAGAATAATAAAAGAATCAGCGTCTCTAAAAAAAATTCAAAAGCAACTAGTCATAGACTTATATAAAAGCTTCTGAAAAAGCAAAATTTTAGTACTGTTTTATTCTACACAACTCCCCAGGCTCCTCAACATAGCTGCCGCGCCAGCACAAACTCCTCCTCCCCCCTAAATGCTAGTTCTTCATTCTCCTCTAGAAAATATGAGGTAACACAGGGTTTTACTATCGCCAAACTTCAATTTGTTGAAAATACCAAACATAAATGCCCACGATTACTACTTTCCAATGCAAGGCATTTTGAAATTTAATGCCTATATACTTACCTTAAATTGTGTACATTTATACATGAATAGTTTTTAATTTCAGAAATCTTGTAGTTCTAATTATTAGGAAATAAATAGTTTCTTAGTGGCAAAAATTAATATAACCAAATAGTATTATGTATATTTAGCCAGAGGAGCATACCTTTGATTACTAGCAGTACAAAATTTATATCTTTAAATTAAAATATCATTTTAACAATGTGATAAGTTGACATTAAAAGATAATTGAGTGATATCATCATTATAGATTAAATACAAGTTATAGATTTAAATACATTATACATATGTATGAATTATTGCTTAATAACACAAAAGAAATTTGTCTTAATTCCACAGAAAATATACACATCTTTTAATTGTTCAATCAAACGAAAAAAATGTAAAAAGTGGACATTATTTCAAGGCTTTGTATTGTATATGCACTTACACCATTTTGACTAAGAGGGTTTCCAATGGGTAAAATGCCCACTGCCTGTTTTGTCATGATATTATTAGCTACAAATTGATGTCATGTAGACTATACAGTTTTGACTTTTTTTTATCCCCCCCCCTCCCACCCCAGTCCCCATGGTGATATTTCACTTGACATGTCTTTTTTTATATAATATTCATTTTACTAAATATAAATTCTACAGTATTCCCTTATTTATACCAAAAAAAAAATGCTTGCCCTAATACTTAAAGTGAAACCCTTCCTTAAAGTTAGACAATCAAGAATTGACTGTAGATAGTAATACACTATAAAAAAAAGTTTTGGCTCATTAGAAAAGCTTACCTAGAGAAACCTGAAATAAAAAGATAAATTAATAAAAAAAACTTACCTTAATTTCAACCATGATCCTTTTTTCTAAATTCTGGAAAGCCTATATTGTACCATTCTAGGAATCAATGTCAGGAGAATGCTGTACTAAAGGCTATAAAGCAAAGAGTGATTTAAAATGGCAATTTAAATACAAAGAGTAAAAAAAACATACAAGTATACATTGACATAAAATTTAGTAAGTAATATACAACATGTGAAGTTGGTTGACATGAGTATTGACACATTATTGCGAAGTAACCTTTCGTTTAAGTATTTCGATAAGTAGTCTTTCGATACAAAGAAAATTGATTTGACAGCCACTTCTTGATTAGTATAAGAAAATGAAAGTATAATAAACTAAAGAAAGAACAGATTGAAATAGAAACTAAGACACCAATAAATGACCTAAATTAAAATTGTACACAATGCTAAAAAAAGTACTCATAATGACTTTAAGCCATTATTGACCCATTTATAAATACCATTGATTAATGCCTTTCATAATACGTTAACTTTACGTTTTGAAAATTCCTTTTCCGTTTCTTTAATTTAAGCTACATTAACAGTTCAGTACTATAGTCTTCATTTGTCCTATTTTTGTTTATTTATATATATACTTTACATGACGAAACTGCCCATCACTGAAAAATCCTGAAACCAAAAATGTGTCTTATGAGGGAGGGGGGGTGTAAGTGACAAAATAAAAATTTGAAGATAGCGAGGATAGGGGTAAAGTGAGAAATTAAGAAAACATAGGATTTTTTTTAAAAAATAATTTTAAATTTTTTTTTAGAAAAATAATTTTAAAAAAAACAGGACAATACAAATCATCAAATAACTGCATACAGTTAATTATAGTGTCAACAGGGAGCTTTTTATAGCAAGGCACATTTTCTTAACAACCTAAGTTAATGAGTTAAATTGCTAATACAACAAGCGCCCTCTTAACCGAACTCCCTTTAATCGGACCTCCGCTTAAATGGTGAAACCAAGTGGCAAGTTTCAGAGTTTCTTGACTTTAATGAAAAATAGTTATGCATTTTAAAATGGTACACAACTTATAATACATCAAGAGCATTGCTTTACTCAGGGTTCATACTCTATCTATGATAGTGAAATTCAGGAGTTTCTAAGGAGTTTTTCCAGGAGTACAGAAATGTAAATTCAGGAGGTAACAAGGAATAAAATTGAATATGTTTGTTTATTATCGTATTAGTAGTCTAAGTGACTTCACTGCGCTTCAAATGACGAAACAGAAGAAAAAAAATCTTAAGACTAGTTGTGTGGTGCATTCCAGGAAATTAACTATTATCACAATGTCTGAACTCGATTTTTCTACTGTGCATGTAGACTTATTCCGAATAAAGTAAAGTATTCTGAATAAAGTAAAGTCGTCAATTTTTTCAGGAGAGGGGGAAAAAATATCAGGAGACGAGACACAAATTTCAGGAGTTATAAGGGCCCTTAAAAGAAAAAAAAATTAAATTCAGGAGTTTTTCAGGAGGCGTACGAACCCTGTTTACTAAAGTACTTATTTATTATAAGGGATATATCAATATACAAAAACAGGCAATCAAATGTACATCAAAACCTTTAGGAAATTAACTTATTCGGTTAAACCAGATTTTTGCTTAACCGACTTGCCCTCGACCCAAATTAAGCCGGTTAAGATAGTGCTTACTGCATATAAAAACAGTGCAGGATTTTTTTAAAAAATTAATTTTATCATGACCTACGATCAACAATTAAAAAAACAAGTTAACTGCAGTTTAGATCAAGATCTAACCAAAAAGCCAGACTAGAAATATGGCCAAAAAAACTTAGATCACAGATTTATTTAAGTTAATAAAGCACCTTTCACAGTTACAAAAATATGAATCTACATAAGAAAAATATCATAGAAAAAGCGCATGCACTACCTAATTCTACCAGGAAATACTGATTTTTTTAAAAGGTAATATAGAGAGCGTCTATTAACTATTGACTAGATCATCAAAATGAAATTTTCTGAAATTGCGAATGCATTTACAACCCTAAATTATACTAATTAAAAAGCAAAAATAGTAAACTGCATTTTTGTGTTATCAAGATATTAAGAGGACACTTTAAAAACTTACAAACCTTAAATTCTGAAGAAATATATTTTTAACAAAATAAAATTTTTGAAATTCCTTACAAAAGCTAAATGCTAAAACATAATACAATTACTAACCTTTTACGCATATCAATTTGCAATTAAAACCAATATTATGAACTAACATTCAAATATGAATAAAACACTTCACTTGTTCACTCTTCACTCAAATAGTCTTTATACTGTATTTTTATAGGTTAAAAATTTATTAATTGCAAGTTTGCAAATTTAAAATATCACTTCAATTCTGTCTGTGTGATCAGTTAGTCTGTTTTGAATTGATGTATCTTAATGTTAATTTTAAAGGGAGCATCCATAAATTGTAGGTGTTTAACAGGAGTTTAGTTATTGTTGCACTAGACTCTAGAGCTGCACAATGCCTATTGGCGAGGGGCGTCGTAATTCAGAGCCACAGCGTAAAATTACAAAATGTGAAATTTTTAAAAGGTGATAAAATAACTTTCTGTCAACCATCTACCCTAAAGAAGGGGATGTTAAACTTTTTTTGCACTTAGCCAGAAGCTGATCGAGACCAATTTTAGGATTACCAAAATAACATCTCAATCAAAGACAGCGTTTGGAAACACAATTTCCGAAATATCGCCAAGCTTAGAAAGTCGCCAGACCAGCGACTAGAATTAACCTAAGAGCGAGTCATCAAATCTCACATAAAAAAAAATTCCGCAAAAAAGAGCAGTGTAAAATTGTGAGGAAATTGAGTTAAATTCCAGTAAACCAAATCTAACAATGTAATATTTAGCATCATTATCCAAACCATAGAACCAGGGTTCGAAATTTACGGCCGCTAGTCGCAAGTCAAAAATTCTTCATTTTTATGACAAAATGTTTTAGCTGTATTTTTTAAGACTAGTTTTTCAAAATCGTACACAACAACCTTTCTTATAGTGGTTTTTAACTACCTCACCAAAAATAATCTTTAAATCTCAAATTTTCACGGATCCTAAATTTGCTTTAAAACTGTTAGGTTGTGATCTTAAAATCTCATGATTCTGCCGTTCTATAAATTTTAAGACTACTGTGATCTGCAAATTGTAAAACTCCGACAATAGAAAAATCTTAAAATTCGGACTCAGGAAATCTAAAAAAAAACTCTTGAAAGCAAACGTAATATCCAGAATGTCGTAAATTAAGATTTCTAAAATTTTTAAACTTATATAATCACAACACATCTTTGATTCTCCCAGTTTTTTGTAGTTAGCAGCAGAGGTAGCTCTTACAGTTCTTTATTGAATTTCTAACACTGTATAGAACTAAGGTAAGAGAACATTCCGAAACACTGTTCAAAACTCGCCGAATAAGGGGTAGGTACAAAGCATTAGAGAAAACGCAAGTGAGTGGAAGTTGATTTTACTGAAAATCACATGGATATGTCGGATCCAATAATCACTCCTTAGACTATGCACAAGTCCCAATAGTACATGCTATGAACATGTTCCAACTTTATATGTATCTAATTAATTGAAAAATTCTCTCAGTGAAACGTACCCAAATAATTCACCTTTAAGGAAAGCTTAACTTGTAACCTTTGTTATTCATTGATTGACAGGGTTTGTTAGTTGTAATTAGCATATTTTAATAGTATTGAGTGTTGTAAAAAAAGGTGCTTAGTATGTCAAATCGTTGTAAATCATTGCAGCTCCTAAAAAGAGTGTATAGTAAATTTTTTCACATTTAGGGGCTTTTAGATTAATGCTTCTCAACAAAGTATTTTTTAAATAATTTTTCTAGTAATCTGGCCAACTGAAAGTTAAATCCTAGTTCCTATGCAGAAAAAAAACCTTGCGGTGAAGGGTTAAATCATGACAGATTATTACCAATACTAACAGTTAACAGGTCGGTGAACTATTAAATAGTTTTGGAGTGTACCTCAAGAAAAAGATACAGGATAGGACTTTTCAGTATTATTTAGACGATAAAGAAAAATAACATTGAGACTTTTTAACTAAAGGATCTAGTACAGAAAAACCAATAGCACAACAAACCCTCTATACTCAAATAAGAAAAACACACAAAAGCAAAAGAATATACTTGTTATTTAGATAATGCTAGAATAAAGAATAAGATGCAAAAAAAAAGTTCAAAAATTTGATACAGGGTGGTAACAAAATCCTTAAAAAAAGTTCCCTGATATTTCCATGATTTCCCTGATACTTTCATAAAAAATTCCCTGATTCTACAATTACTTTTTAGGTTAGTTTAAATTATCGTCATACTAGAGCTACACGAGGGCTATTGCAACGGGCGTCATAATTTAGAACCAGTCAAGTGACGAGCCGACACCGAGTAGCACCCAACGCAACCGTTAAGGGTGACATCGTACACATTGGGTCTTTAGAGCATATTTGGTGTTTGATAATAATTGACAGTTTTTTGCCTCTGCATGATAGGAAGAGAGTTGAGTTTACTTTCGTAGCTCTGGTTCAGGCCAATCGGACCAACCAGAATATTTTCTTTTGATCAAGAAGTGTCCGCTAGTATAGTGATCGCAAGAACAACCTAAACCTACTGTTTAAATAATCCGAAATGGAGGAAAAATTCCCTGATATTTAGCGAAATTTGAAAAATTCCCTGATATTTCCAGAATTAAAAAGTTCCCCGAGAATTCCCTGATTTCCAGGTTCTGTTACCACCCTGTGATAAACAAAAGTTGACTAGAGAAAATAGAAGAAAAGACTTGGTTACTTTGTAGTTCAATTCGGTACTTACATAGATATTATCATGCTTCATCTCTAAAATAAAGATCTGCTAATAAACTTTCCATGAACGTTTGACAATTTCAAAATATTTATTATTAAAAGTTGCCCTTTAAGGGGGGGCGATACATGTAACCGCCCGAATGTTGACTGTTTCAGTCGTATTTAAAAGGGAAGGAATAATTTAATCATTTTGAAATTCAGTTTGTTTATTCATTATATATTAAAATACAAGAATCAGATTTTTTTCATTGATTTTTCAAAATGGCCACCGTAGGAACTAATCTCCCGAGAGACCCTCGCGGCAAAAGGCACCAATCGGTGTGCAGCTCAGCTTCTCCGACAGTGATCGGAAATTGATTTGAACATGATCATAAATATCTTCTTGTTAAACCAATAAAAAATTAGACCGTGTATGATTGCAGTTGCTTAGCAACAATGAGTTTTTACTTTTTAATCAATAAATAATGTGAATTTCATTCTAAAAATTCACAGGTATATTTTTGAGATGTTATTTTAACTATTAAATAAAAAAAAATGAGTTTTACATGTATGCCCCCATGTAAGTCCCAAATAATTGATCCACAATTGAGAAAGTTCACGAGTCAAAGGTTCATCAATATGCTGTAAAAAGATACTGAATTAAGCTTTACGTGTACATTGTACAACTATAAATTATACAAGAAATTGTGAAAAAAAAAGGTTACCAACTTTCCTCTAAATTAAATGCTCAAAAATTCTTTTAAGATGGACAAACAGGAGTCAGAAATAAAGGGGAGACATTCTCTCCTGAAATTCTTAAATTTAACCCAATATATCTATATCCGATGAAAATTCGAAAAAAAATTTAATATATTACCCTTTTAAATAAATTGCTGCCTAGGATTGCATTTTATCAAGTCATGGTTTGGAGATTTGCACCGAGTTAAGTTAATCCTCGACCAAAATGTCTGAACAAAAATTGTTGTGGGAGCAGTAATGATATGGCCAGTCCCAATTTGGCGATTTGCATTATGTTGCCTAGCAATAAAAATACCTAAAACAAGTAAACATTTCACTTGATATTTATTTTAACTTGATAATTGTTGAACCCTGCGTTAAGTTCAAGCTCAATTAAAAGTCCCCAATGAACAGACGAAATATTACATCACAGCTATGTGAAATTGTGAACTTAACATTTTTTGCTTTAGACCTAAAACAATAACATTTAAAGAATATTGGTTTAAAAATATTAATCATAATTAAGATATCAATGATTCTGCGTAATTCAGAATGGCCTTAATATTCTGCCAGCAAACATTCAGGATCTAACTGTACATAAAACACTCACCATTAGTAAAAAAAAGCATGTCACAAATTTAAAAAAAATAGTTACCTTTGCAAAAAGAAAAATATCTTCTTTTCTTGAGAGAAAGTCCATTATTCCTTGGACAACAAACGCTATCTTCCAGATTTCCCTGTGTGACTTGCAAGTCCAAAAATGTTGAGAACATCACAACAAGTCCTTTACATAACAGAACAGACTAAAATAACCAAGCCTCCTAGTAGAGAGTTCAAACACTATAATGCATCCTCAGATATACTCAAGTTTGTAAACTGATATCAGTGAAAATAAAAGATAAACGAGTCCTTTACACCAGCTGTCTTCAATGAATCCTTGAAAATGAGAAATTTTACATTACCATCAAAAGCTGTGTAAAAGTTAGAAAATAGATTCTGAGGAGGGTGAAGTGTAAAATTTATATCCATAAAAGATCCACTTCTTTTCTAAAGTGGCACCGATGCCAGTAGATTCTTCTTTAAAAACAGTATTGAACTTCATCATCAAATTCTCAACATCTCTAGTGTTGATGTTCCTATCCATTTTCACCAAGTATGAGCAGATGTAATCAATGCTTGCACCCAAAGGGTGAACATTCAAGAAAGTGGCAATCAACGAAACCAAGCGAGCCTCACTTTCAGTGACGGCACCCGAAGCAGATACACAGTTGCCACCACCCTGCTGCTTATCCAAAGAGACAATCTCACGACTGACCAAAGCCATCTTCTCTTTCACAGTTTCTTCTAATTTCTTTTTGGTTTCAAGGTAATTTTGTTGCATTAGCTGGTAAGTATCGCTGAGTGCAGTGATTTTCTTTTCGTTCTCGTCTTTCGAAGAAACCATCTCATTGTTGGTAGCTTGCAACTGATTTCGCAGCATTTCAACTTCTTCCTGTAACTTTTGCTTGTCCTCCTGCACTTTGGCCAACTCCTCATTCAACTCCAGTTTCTTCTCTGTTGACTCCTCAGGTGGTTTTTGATCCTCCGAATCACTCATTTCCATTTCATCTTCAATGCGCTCTTCCAGCAAATCTTCTAAATTCTGCAATTTGATATCAGTGGTCTGCCTCTTCCATTGATCTATATGTTTCCGCTGAGCCTTTGTAAAGTGATCCCAGACTTTCTGTGCCGAGGCGTGATTAAACACACTTTCAATGTCCATAAAGTGTTGGGCATTGGCTGTCGATTGCTGATGCAACTTTTGTTTGACTGCTGTTAATTCATCTTCAATCTTGGTTTTTTCTGCTACTAACCTTCTTACGTGGCTGTATGTGCTCTGAATCATGGAGTAGAACGTGCCAGCATTTCTTTTGTTGCATTCGCCTCGATCCAACCAAGTAATTAAAACCTCCAAAGCTTGTTTAAATGTATCTTCATTGCGCAAACTTTCACCCAGAGTGGCTGCCTCGCATTCAGAATAGTTGACAATGGGTGGCGGAGATGGAGGACGAAGTCCTTCTTTCTCGTGGCGCATCTCTCTACTCAAAGTGCGCATCATGCACTCGTACTCGTATTGGTCATCCCTTGCAATGGCAAAGTCCACATGGATACGACTACTGTAAGCGGGCTCATCTTTATTTTCAATTTTTAAACGGTATCCCGAAAAGAACATAGCTTGATCAACCATGTGCTCACTGGCAAATCTAATATGACAGAAGTTCTTCTTACTCATTCTAACAGTGGATATTTCCCCACAATCCGAAAATGCCTCCTTAATAATTTCTTCAGTTATCTTCTCAGGCAAACCTCCCACAAACACAGTTTTGCAGCCGTTGGGCCTGTTGCGCCTTGTTGGGACAGGTGCGCCCGGGGAGGGGCAGCAAGGGTGCAGTTGGGGAACGTCTTGGTGACCTTTGGAGGGACCATGGGAGGCATGGCACCGTTCATCATGGCATGGGACAGTATCCAGCCATGGGGCCCATCATTCCATACATGGATGGGTCTGCTGGGACGACATAGGGGTAGGGATTCATACCTGTGCTGGTGGAAGTCATGTCCATGGGAGGCATACTTGAGCTAACAGAAGCACCCCACTGATTCATAGTGTTGTACATGTTATACTGAGGCATCATATAATTATTCTGATTTGGATCTACAGCATAATAATCTGAGGTAGCATACCCATTGGCCGGATAAGTAGAAGTTGATGCGGCATGAAT
Source organism: Oedothorax gibbosus (assembly GCA_019343175.1). Classification (NCBI taxonomy): domain Eukaryota; kingdom Metazoa; phylum Arthropoda; class Arachnida; order Araneae; family Linyphiidae; genus Oedothorax; species Oedothorax gibbosus. The sequence continues at coordinate 52,045 of JAFNEN010001395.1, read as the reverse complement.
GGATATAGGAGGTTGCTGGGTAGGTTGGAATTGCAATTCCTCCTTGGGCTTATCCTTACCTTCGTCTTCCCTAGAATTGTCTGGATTTTTTCGTGTAGGGGACTTTCCTTTACCCCACTCCTTCTCTGGAGAGTGTTCTCGCTTCTTACCATGTTTCCGATCGCTTGGCACTGGTCGACTTTTGGGAACCCACGTTTTTTTGGAATTAGAGTCTGTGATTTGGTTGTTAGGGGTACCATTTGGGAACTCGGACGAAGAATTACTACTTTCCATATTGATAATTAAGTCTTTTTCCCGAATAAAAAAAATTACTTAACTTTTTACACGTTCGAAACACATCTAAAGACTGAACGCCATAATGTCTTTATCGTTTTCTCCCTAAGTTGATAATTATTTACTCTCTGTGTGTTTTGAAATAGACGACATAATCAATACTTTAACCAATAATACGATTAATTTTAACGATGATATAATTTTTTTAGATTAACACGGGCATCGACGGATAAATATCGAAACGAACAAAGCTAACTGACGCTACGGGCCGATTTACTAACGCTGTGGGCCGATGTTTACCAGGAATTGATAGACCAAATAGTTGCCACCGTCAAAAAGTAAAAATAGGTATGAGAGCATTGCACGTGATGTCACACTCATCTTTATACTTACTAATCAGAGATCCGGCTCATTGATTCCGAGCAATGTATTCGTAATTTCGTTTTAATTGTTTTTAAAACATTTTTTGTACAAAGCTTGTACAAAATCTTATACAATTATCATAAGTAAGTTTATTTTATCGTTTTTATTCATTTGCAAAAAAATTAATATGAAGTTAATGAAGCCGACTGCGGATTGTGTCAGGTGTCAGGGCCTGATTGTGTGCGCTGCTGTTGTTCTTGTTCAATTAGATTATAAGTTTTTTCGGGTTTTGAAAAAATTTCAAAACAAAAATTGATTTAAATGTTATTAGATTGCTTCAGATGACGTTCCTTGGAGTTTTCATTCTTTTTTTTTTAATTATTTCATTGGTTGGGACCACTAGATAGGATCGGAATGGAGGTTAGTTGCCGGGAAGTTTAATTGTGAGATACAATTTCGAGCGGTTTTGTGCATTGCCCACATCTGATTATTTGATTGAAAACATAAATTAAAATATGATGATCAGGGATATTGTAAAGTTAATTACGTTTTGATAAACAATAAAAAATTTTAAACTAAATACTTAAAGCGTGCTGGGCAATTAAAAAAAAATCATGCCATTAAACAATGCCTGGTATATGGGATTGGTGCACAGTAAATATGTCGTAATAAAAAGCGTCAAAAAATGGAATATTTCTTGTGATATCACACTCTTCTTACTGCAATATCATTGGTTGTTTGGTTTTCTTCCCTTATTACGAAAAACAAACCGATTGGTCTCTTGTGACGTCCCAATCTCTGTACTGCAATTCCATTGGTTGAAAAGAAAGTTGGGAAAGGAACAAAGAGGAATCGCTAGGTTTTTTTTTAAGATCTTTTTGTAATAGATATCAGATTATTTCTTTGCTTTTGTACGTCTATTTAAGATTATTTGAAAAATTGAATTTTTTGCCAAAATATACCAAAAATATTCTATTTCTAAGCTAAGCAGTCAATTTTCATATCATTAATTTAATGGGCTTGTTTCAACACTTTGTCAAAGAAAACAAAACAACCAATGAAAATAGCAGTTCGGAGCGCGTGACGTTATAAAAAAAACCAATGATGACCTTGTTTCAAGTAGTAGGGAAAGAAAACTAAACAACCAATGAAATCGCAGTATAGAGAGCGTGACGTCATAAGAAATATTCCCATTCACTTGACCCAAAAGATTAATTAGAATTTTTGCAGCGTTCACTTATTCATGAGATGAAGATGATTCTTCAGTATAAAAGAACTTTTAGAATAAATTCCCTCTATAAAAAGAATAGTATATTAAAAAAGACAATTACTTAAAGTATGCAGAACTAAATAAATGTTACCTGTGAAGTGTGGTAATTCCTTTTTTCAGCCACTCTTTACAATGCGAGAATATTTCTTATGATGTCACAATCTTTATATTGCGATTTCATTGGTTGTTTAGTTTTCTTTGAACAAGAATTTGGCATCTTGCACAGGCACTTTAAAAGGTACTGCAATTCTATAATATTATTGTTTTTACCAATAAATAAAAATAGGTTCCTGCAAATTTAAGATTTAAAAAATTTACAAAATTAAGAATAATGCAACATCCACGATTGTTGTAATGCACAAAGATTGAACGAATGTAATCAAATAGTATTTATGATTAGAGAAAGAAGAGAAAACTAAGAACACTGAGAAAAAAATACTGTAAACATACACAAAATGTTTTTGTAACGTTACAGAAATAACCAATTTTACAAAAAAAGTTTTTGTAATTCTGAACAGAAATCTTCATTTCTACATAGGGATGGAAAACCGAAACCGGTTTTGACCGAAAAACCGGTTTTTTTATGAGGCCGGTCTAAACCGGAAACCGGTTTTCTGCTGGGAAAACCGTCTAAAAACAGGAAACCGGTTTCCGGTTTTGAAAAAAAACCGGAAACCGGTTTTTTCTCAAAAAACCGTCATCGAAGTTTTTTTTTAATTAATATGTAAATTTTTTTTTTAAAAATAGGTTTTTGCACTGTGTTGAATCACCCGTTTTTACCAGCATTTTTGAAAAATGCATCTTTTATTAACTTCGGTTTTCACATTTCCTTTCAAGTTTTCCTCCTAACATGATAAGTAAAACGCTTCTTTTCAAGATCCGTGTTGTTCCTGTGGTCTCTCAGATCAGGTTTCGCTCTTTTAAATATAATAAGCTATGTTGTATGAAATTTTTGGTAATGAACAACGTATTACGATGAAGTTAAAAATCCGAAATAGAGATTTTGTGGTTTTTTACTCGTTTTGGAGGGTGCTGATTCCGAAAAAGTTGTTTTCGAACAATTGTCTGCCTAACTAAAAGAGCTACGAGCATCAAATTTGGTAAACGAGTTTCTGTAGTACTTGTGGAAAGTCATAATAAAGTTTTCGATAGAATTGCGCATGTTCATTGGGTAGCTGTCATATAGAACTTTTTTTGGTTTAAGGGTATCGCCGAAAAACGAAAAGCGACGCAGACTTCAAATTGGTAGATGTGTTCCCAAAGTACTTGTTGGACGTTACAAGGTTTTTGAAAAAATTGCGCATGCGTAAGGGACATGCACAAAAAGCGCTGCCATAGCCCATAGAACTTTTTTGGTTTTAAAAGTATTTCTGAAAAACTAAAAGAGATACAGACTTCAAATTTGGTACACGTGTTCCCAGTATCCTCCGGGCGTCAGAATAAGGTTTTCGAGAAAATTGCGCATGCGCTAGGGGTGGTTGCCATAGAAATGTTTTTTTTTGTTTAAAAGGTATTGTAACTACCTTTTAGGTATATAATTTGCATTGATTTATTTAGAGGTAATTGAAAGTTTTGTAGGGTTACACACTCCTAGTTTACTTCAGTTTTGGATAACAAGGTTTAAGTGTTTTTCTTAAAAGCCTCTATCAACAAGTTCCTTTTTATTCAATTCCTGTTTTTTTAATTTAACGTTAGATATTCAATTCCTGTTTTTTTAATTTAACGTTACAGTTGTATAAACTTAGCTTCGGCTTTTCGATTACTCTCCGGCAATTTTTGTGTTTCTTGTAGTTGTTGTCCGGTTTTCCTAAGTTTCAGATTTCTGATGAATATTCTATTTTCTCTTTAAAATTGTCATATCCCACTTTCTATTCCAATGGCTTATCGTATTTGCAGTGCTTATGCTTTTGCTGACATGACAGTTGAAGGGTTCGAATCCCGAATTAGGCACGGTTCACTCAGTGTTTCATCCCTAAAATAGTTCGATAAAATGAGAACCAAACGTGCTTAAGAACTAAACGAGTTGTGCGTATATATAAGAATGACCACTTAACTAGGGTAAGTAAGCTAAAACGGGCACAGCAGGCCAACTTCCCCTTTCCGTCCGTAATTTATCATTTACACAGCTCCAAATGGTACGCAGGAACCAACAACAGTCGAAGAACGCCAACAGGGACAACCCCGACCACGTTGTCCAACACTACAAAGTAAGCGCCAATGGCAGAACACATCCATTTTTTTCATTAAGCACATCCATACTCTTTCCCCCAAATTTCAGAAAATTTCATTAAAAATTGCGGCATTCATTGCATTACAACATTCGTCATTTATATTACTTGCAGAATGAGGCTGCCATTATTCATGAAACTTGCGGGTATGTATGAGTTGGAAGCGTTAGAACTTAAAACCATGTTTAAGCTGGCCAGTTCACTTATCAGAAAAGTATTCTTGCTCCGTGAATCGAACCACAAATCACTTTAAAAATGTAAATTACCCAATGGGAAAACAATTATTTAAATTTTAAATAATAAGAGATATTCTAGCAACTTTGTTAATTTAATTAATGCATTTTTCTACGTAGGCGTATTGTTTAACAAGTTTTTTTCTTAAATGTCTTTTCCCCAGATTTTAAATAATTGAATGCCTTTAAAAAGAAACTATTGCCTATTTTAAAAGTGCGCTGAACACCTCTCATTATCAATACAGCCGCTGATCTCAGAGACCTATACCTTTAACCTTTAATACTGTTTTTCAGTTTGTCATTCGTCTTTTTGTCGATATACTTTTGCAAAAATATAAATGGTTCATAATTTTTTTTCATTACAAATGGAAACTTTTAAAAATTGGTATTTATAACTAAATCAATATTCGAAATTTAAATTCCACCAAAAAGCAATTTTTGTATAAGAATTGTACGTAAAATTTATCTAGCTAAAAATCGTTAGTACGAAGCTATAAAAAAATCAAAATGTCTAGGTATAGATTATTATTTCAGTTAGTGAGAAAGTAGTATGCTACATTTAACCTTCGTTTCTAGGTCACTAAAATTATAGACAATCGATAGGAATAAAGAGTGATCACTTGTATAGAAATTAGAAACTGTCAAGAGGTCTTCCACCTGGTATTTTATTGCTTTGTGTTTGATTTCTTGAAAAGTAATTTTGTTTCAGTTTAGATCACATTTGAACAATTTTTAGTCATAACTTTGAAAACTGAACCGTTACTTAACGAATTCAATGCTCCCGCGCTCAAAAATTCCCGCTATAACAAAAACTGTTAGAAAAGTAAAATATATAAAAAAAAACGAAATCTCGCATCCGTTTAGCAATTCCAAAATTGTACGCAGATGTTTATAATAAATTATAAGAGTTACAGTTTTTCTCGTGCGCAGAAAAAAGTCAGTGTACCCTTATATGTAATTGAACATACGGCCTTTTTTATTCTAAGGTATAGAATTCTGTTTTCGATTCTCTCTGGGTGAACGATGAATCACGATGAATATGTTTGGTCTAAGATGCATGAAATATAGGCGTGTCTGGCGTCGTCCTTGTGAAGCGATTCAGTCATTATACATGTAGGTTTTATAACGTGAGAACTCAGCCAATTAAGTTTTGTTTGATGTGTTTGTTTCATTTGATACCTTTACTTCTTCTGAACTAAATATTACTAAATCTAATCTAAAATTGAAAAAGAAATGAATCATTATTTTAAAGCAGTACCAATATAACAGAAAAGTATTTAATATTACTGGTTTACTGGTCAGATTTTTTAAATGAAAAAATATTAAAACATCTTTTATAATGTCGTGCGAAAAATCCCACTAATTAAAATCAAAAACTGTGTGCATAAATAAAACTTTTATAAACTAGGGTACAAATATTAACTTTGTGAATTTGAGTTTTAAGCACATTGGCGTAAAAGTAACCTTATTACACCTACCCCTTAAAAGTACCTACATTACATTTACATTTTGAACGTGATAGTAATAAATACTACATCGAGAACGTGGTAAATTACACAGTTAAACTTTGGAAAAATCATTAACTTCCTTTAAAATTATATGTATGCAACTTTACAAATATCTTTTACTCGATTATAAAAAAAAAATGTATGATAAGCTAGTCCGTAAAATAAACTTTTTAATAAGTGGGATCGATTTTTAGACAAAATTATGAGTTTCTTTTACTATCTGGTTCTGCTGTTTGTTGCCAAATTCATTTTATTTAGAAAAGAAAAGAGTAAATAGTATCATTTTTTTTTTAAATATAACTTATTTTCATTTAAAAGTTAAAAAGTGGCCTCGTTGTTGTAGTGTTCAGCACGCCTGGGTCCTAAACAGTCGACCCGGGTTTATATACGGGTAGAGTAGCAGGTCATAGATTCACTCAATCATTTATACTTCCGGAGTCGATAAAAGAGTACTTAGCTTGTTTGGGAAGTTAATTGAAGGTAAATTGTCGAAGTAGAAACTTGGCATTATCCATCGCTAGTGCTAGAACCTCTACCATAGGCTACCAGAATGGACATCGCCACATGAGCAGTAAGCGAGGATACCACTTAAATTATAATTTTACTTTTAATTGTAAAGCTGGACTTTTTACAATTTTCAGAAAAGTTTTGCTTAAATAATGATGGCATATATTTTTTTAAAATCAAGTTTAATTTGTTGTTTTAATTATATAAATAAATATTGGTAACAATGTAGTATAAAAATTCAGATAAATAACCTTATAGAATTTGGATATGTATTCAATTTCTTTCTATATTAATATAATATTCCTCAGAGTTATATTTGTAAATATTTTTTAGAGAATGATGTTGACCATTATGGGCTGTTATGTTATGGATTAGTTTAGTTTAGTTTGAATTATCGTCGCACTTGAGTTGGCGACGGGCGTCGTATTTTAGAACCACAGTCAAGGGTTATGGATTAGGTATTTTTGCATTTTTATTTATTTTTATAATATTCTATGGAGCATGTTTGGACCTTGTTTCCACGACGACGGCAGTACCGTTTTTATTGCCTTTTTTTTCTTTGCATGCACCACTGCCCCGGCTTAAAGACCATCTGTGGAACTTATGTATAAAGCAAGTTTAAGAATGTGTATCTTCGTTTTGTTTGTCGAATGGAGGTAGAAACTAAAGGAATATTTCCTAAAACAGAGTAATGATAGTTTCAGAACAAAATCGGTCGAAGACGTAGTGACTTGATCCATTTTTGTCCTGAAACTGGAAGATAAACACTTGACAAAAAGGAATAAAAATAAACTCTTCGTTTAGCGGAAAAACGTAGCAAGTCAGGTATGACTTAAATCGGTTTTCTTCTGAAGCGAATAATTCTTTCACCACTCTTACCAAGTCCGTGACCCCAAAGTCCCAAGTGTTCATAAATTTTGGGGTTCGTGAACAAATGTCTTCGAATCGGCAATTCCGTTCGCTTGGGTTTCTCACAAATAGGGAATTAGGGATCACTCTCAATTGAGTTGCAATGCTTATTTTGTACGATAGCTTCCGTCTCGTTCAGTTTAAATTTTAACTTTTTACATTAGCTTTTGATATTTTTCCTTACTATTTTTAAACTTTCGTATTTTTTGTATAGCACATATTTAATTGTTCGGTTTTTTTGGTTGGTGTTTTTAGTATTTTTCTGTATAATTTTCTTTCATTTTCTTTTTGTATTGTTTTCACCTTACGTGTTTCGTTAAACCATGGCATCGAATACAAGTTCGGTTTAAAAGTATGTGTTTCAGCTACACAAGAAAGAAAAGCTAAAGCTGTAATTTAAATTAATTATTATATTCAATGAAAAAACGAAATAAAAAAACAAAAAGGGACATTATAATTTTAAATATTAAGAATTAGGAAGAAAACCTGGAACTTACTTTTCAACAAAAAACACTATAAACGCTTAAATTTGTTTTATAAAGTCGAAAGTAAAAAAAAGAAATCTCAAAACACAAGAAAACCGGAATGGAAAATACGAGGTTAACAATTAAAATACATGTAAATAAAAAATAATGATATGAATATTAATAAATCATCGATATTAATGAGTTTATTATTAATTAGTTTATTATTAATTAGTTTATTATTAATTAGTTTATTATTAATTAGTTTATTATTAATTAGTTTATTATTAATTAGTTTATTATTAATTAGTTTATTATTAATTAGTTTATTATTAATTAGTTTATTATTAATTAGTTTATTATTAATTAGTTTATTATTAATTAGTTTAATATTAATGAGTTAATTATTTTAAAGTTTATTGTTAATGTTAATTGATTGATTTTTTTAAATTAATTAATAAAAAACTGTAAAAACACATGAAAACTGGGTTTTTGAAAAAAAACCAACGGAAAACCGGTTTTTTGGCTTTGAAAAACCGGTTTCGTAGAAAACCGGTTTTTGGCCTTTGAAAAAACGGTTTCGTGGAAAACTGGTTTTATAAAACCGGTTTGTAAGGGTCGGTAAAACCGGTTCGGTTTTACCGGCGTTGTAAAAAACCGGTTTTTCAAAAACCGCCATCCCTATGGCTACCAATAGTTTTTACTATAATTATCTGTACTGTATAAAGCCCTGTTTTGTAAGAACACAAAATCGGCCGTTGTGCGGCCGAATTTCCTGTTCTCTTATTGGAACTAGTTGTCGCGTGACAAGAGCTAAAAAAAAAAACGTTGATCTCAGCGTTCGTAAATCTCGAAGCAGTCGTGGTTTGATTAGAGCGTCCAAAACGTGCGAAATGGTCGCATACATTACAAGTATCTACGTATTCGGAAAAGATAACAGTGGCCTCCGCTCACTACGCATGCGTTAGGTGCGGCATCGCTAGACGTGAATTCTAACAAACCACTCAAGACGCTGACATCGCGGAGCAGGGCGTATTTTAACGCCTTGACGTGCGTTTTCAATCCTTACAAAATATGGCAGGCGCGGATCCAGAGTTTCTCCATAGAGGGGGCAATCCGGATTTTTTTTCTTGGAGGGAGGAAGGATTTTTTAAAATATAATTTTTAATAATTCTCAATTTTTAATAAATCATTTTTTATCATTCATAATTTTAATTAAATAATTAATCTTAGCAACTATTTTCAAATACTTGTTAGAAACTATTATTTGTTAAAGACGTCTCTCTTTTATAGATGATTTGATATTAAAACAAATGAAAAAAAATGTAAAAAATGTTTTTATAATTTATATAAAATATTAAAGCCCCTTAAGAGAGTAATCTCATATGTTTAAAAATGCAATGTGCAAAATTTTATTATTTTCATAAGATCTGAAATTTAACAATATGAATTTATTTTAACGTACGTTTAAATTCAGATATTGCGTTTATTCATAAAAGTATGTTTAAGTTTATTAAGATTTTTTAGTTTATTAATCGTATAAAAACCTAAAACGCAATTTTAGATTTAAAGAAAAAAACACAAAAAGCTCATTTTCATACTAAACACGTTTAATTTTTCGAAATCTAAACAAAGCATTTCAATGTTGAAGTAGAAAATTTACATTTATTTTGCCAAAGTGTAAAATGATATTTTAAATATTGTATAAGTATACATGTACAAATTTTATGCAGCAATTAAAGTAAAAAGTAGGTTTGTAACAGAATCTGTCACTTAACTCGCTTCCACATATTTGTGTTTAACAGGAAAAAAACGCGCCAAACACAACATTAATTCTATATTTAACATTTACAAGCTAAATTTGGCTAGTTTCATTTATTTTATTTCGAAAATTCAATAATTATTACTTATCGTTTGCAAAAATTAATTTATATTTTAAAGAATAAATATGTCATATTCCTCGCTTTTAAATAGAATGAAAACATTTCATATCACCATACAAGGATTCCGTAGTGAAATATATTTGACGTCATTTCAAACTGATCGATGTTGCAAAAATAAATTTATTTTAATTTATTGTCTAAAAGAATTAAAGTTTCTCGAGCGATTGTTGCGAATGGCAAATGTGATTTAATTCTAATAAAAACAGGGCCTTTAGCTATTTGTAATTCAAACTTTTAAACGCCAAAATTAACTATTTTCATTAATCTTCTTTCTCAGATTTAATAATTAGACTTTATCGTTTGCTAAATTTGTTTGAAGTTCGAACAATAATGATGTAATCTTTTTTAATAAATATTTTTGTCGCCACAATTTCCCATTTACATTTCTTTCGAAAATTCACTTATTTATAATTTGTTAAATTAATTTACAGTTCAAAAAATTTATAATTTGTACAATTGATGCTTTAAAAATAAAAGCGAAACTTAGCATATTTTTTTTTATGTTAAGTTAGAATTCTCTATGCATCTTTCTACATACATATATATAGAACCATTAAAAGAACTCTATTGTGATAATACAACAATCCAAACCGAATTATATCACATAAATAAATATTTTTTCAAAAGTGTATTTTTATTTTAACAAAAGTTTCTCGTACGTTTAACGAAATGGCAACAGTGAAAATATTGAATAAAAATGGAATTTGCATGTTATTTCAATGTAGATTAAATTTTTAGTTATTTCAATTTTAAATAAGCTTCTAGTTTAAATTTTTTAATGAAATTTGGCATGTAGCCTAATCTGATTTTTTGCTTCAAAATGACGTATCCCACTTGTCTGTGGGACTTGTGGATGACAACAGTGAAAATATGAATAAAAATAGAATTTGCATGTTATTTCAATGTAGATAAAAAAAATTTAGTTATTTAAATTTTAAATAAACTTCTAATTTAAATTTTTTAATGAAATTTGGAATGTAGCCTAATCTGATTTTTTGCTTTAAAATGACGTATCCCACTTGTCTGTGGGACTTGTGGTTCTTTCTGTGAAAGTGGGTGACAGACAGACGGACAGACAGACGGACGGACGGACAGACAGACGGACTGAACGATTATAAAACCTTCCACTTTTTACGTTATAAACGTAGTGTGGAAGCTAAAAATCTAATTTTCATTGTTTAATTTTGCTGAATCTATCAATAATTTTCTGGACATCCAAAGAAGATATCTCTGTGTATATTTAAAAGTGCCAATCCCTTTAGACGATCTTGGGTCATATTGCTTCGTAGCCAAGTCTTCAGCCTTCTTAAAGTTGAAGTGCTTTTTTTCTGCTGAAGCAATAGTATAACAGGAAGAACACTTAAAAAGTTTTAATATTTGATTTATGAAAGGGAAAATATCTTCATCGCATTGAGCAAGGGCTTCCAAGGTGGATTTTTAATTATTATTATTTTTTATTGGTTTAATATGTTTTATAAACACATGCAAATAAAAAAATTTGATTTCCAATCACTGTAGGAGAAGCTAAAAATCCTGCCGATTGGTGCTTTTGCCGCGAGGGTCTTAGAAGATTAGTTAGACGTTCTAAATAACAATGTAAATTTGCTCAATTATTAAAAACTTATCTATCAATCTATTTCATATAGATTAAAATACTAAATGTCAACTTAACTTTTCAATATTTCATTCAAAATTCTAGATATTTATCTTAAATTTTATACATATGCTTTTCTTTTTTTTTTCTTTTTTAAAATTTTCCTATTTCCCTTAACCTAATTGTTTTGAGACTCCGATGGCCCGACTTTGCATTAGTTCCTGAGAAAATGGAATTTAATAGATAACTAATTTTATAAAAATTCTTTATGTATCCTATATTAATAGTTTATTATTTTTAGCAACTTGGAAAACAACTCAGTATTTTATTGTTTAATAAAAAAATAACGTTTCTATGATATGAGTTTATGAACACTAAAAAGGACTGCACAAATTTCGATCACTGAAGACGACAAATTTTGATAATGTACCTTGAAACAAGAAGTTCGTAAAGAACTAAAATAGCCTACTTTCCTGTTACTTAAATACTTACTGAAGTTCTAATCGGGAAAAAAACTAGGTTCCTAAAGTAAATATCATCAACAGCCGTTTCTACACTAGATTTATACACATTAGAAACAAAAATCGAAACACAGCACCCAGCTATAATTTAAACTTCTAAAAGCCAAAATCAACTATTTTCCTAAATATTCGTTCGCAAATTAATTAAATATTATTTATCATCTGCTCGTGATTTATTTGTAGTTCGAAGAATAAATATTTATTAATAACAAAAGTAATGAAACTACTCCGAACTGCATTAAAAAACAAGAAATGTAAATTAAAACTAAGCATAATTACATGCAAAAGTATGCCTTGCAGCTTTCTTGGTAGATAATTAATGAATAATCAAAGAATCAAATTGTTCTACATTTTATGACGTCATTCCAAACTGATTCATGAAAATATTATTTTGCTTCAAATATGTTTAAATAAAGTTTCTCATGCCATTGTTGATTTGGCAACAGTGATTTAAATGACTCAAAATTGAATTTCAATGCTAATTCAATGGGAAATTCGCCGACAGATAGTAGATTTATGTCCGTCCGGACGTACAGACAGACGGACAAAAAGTATGAAAGTTGGTATCTGAGGTCATAGCTTTCTAACAAAAAAGAATTTTTAAGATCCGATGATTAGAACCGATTTTGGAAGGGGGGTACAGACAGACAGACAAACGGACAGACAGGCGGACAGACAGACGGACAGACATACGAACAGACAGACATACGAACGGACAGACAAATGGACAGACAGACAGATGGACATCAACCGCATTTCAATACCTACAGTGATTTAAATGACTCAAAATTGAATTTCAATGCTAATTCAATGGGAAATTCGCCGACAGATAGTAAATTTATGTCCGTCCGGACGTACAGACAGACGGACAAAAAGTATGAAAGTTGGGTATTTGAGGTCATAGCTTTCTAACAAAAAAAGAATTTTTAAGATCCGATGATTAGAACCGATTTTGGAAGGGGGGTACAGACAGACAGACAAACGGACAGACAGGCGGACAGACAGACATACGAACAGACAGACAGATGGACAGACAGACAGATGGACATCAACCGCATTTCAATACCTACAGTGATTTAAATGACTCAAAATTGAATTTCAATGCTAATTCTATGGGAATTCGCCGACAGATAGTAGATTTATGTCCGTCCGGACGTACAGACAGACGGACAAAAGTATGAAAGTTGGGTATCTGAGGTCATAGCTTTCTAACAAAAAAAGAATTTTTAAGATCCGATGATTAGAACCGATTTTGGAAGGGGGGTACAGACAGACAGACAACGGACGACAGGCGACAGACAGACGGACAGACATACGAACAGACAGACAGATGGACAGACAGACAGACAGTTGGACATCAACCGCATTTCAATACCTACAGTGATTTAAATGACTCAAAATTGAATTTCAATGCTAATTCAATGGGAAATTCGCCGACAGATAGTAGATTTATGTCCGTCCGGACGTACAGACAGACGGACAAAAAGTATGAAAGTTGGGTATCTGAGGTTATAGCTTTCTAACAAAAAAAGAATTTTTAAGATCCGATGATTGGAACCGATTTTGGAAGGGGGGTACGGACAGACGGACATCGACCGCATGTCAATACCTACTTTTTCATTTTTAGCCTACTTTTCTTTTTTTAATTCGAAAATGAAAAAGTAGGTATTGACATGCGGTCGATGTCCGTCTGTCTGTCTGTCCGTCCGTACCCCCCTTCCAAAATCGGTTCTAATCATCGGATCTTAAAAATTCTTTTTTTGTTAGAAAGCTATAACCTCAGATACCCAACTTTCATACTTTTTGTCCGTCTGTCTGTACGTCCGGACGGACATAATCTACTATCTGTCGGCGAATTTCCCATTGAATTAGCATTGAAATTCAATTTTGAGTCATTTAAATCACTGTAGGTATTGAAATGCGGTTGATGTCCATCTGTCTGTCTGTTCGTATGTCTGTCTGTCCGTCTGTCTTTCCGTACCCCCCTTCCAAAATCGGTTCTAATCATCGGATCTTAAAAATTCTTTTTTTGTTAGAAAGCTATAACCTCAGATACCCAACTTTCATACTTTTTGTCCGTCTGTCTGTACGTCCGGACGGACATAAATCTACTATCTGTCGGCGAATTTCCCATTGAATTAGCATTGAAATTCAATTTTGAGTCATTTAAATCACTGTAGGTATTGAAATGCGGTTGATGTCCAACTGTATGTCTGTCCATCTGTCTGTCTGTTCGTATGTCTGTCTGTTCGTATGTCTGTCTGTTCGTATGTCTGTCCGTCTGTCTGTCCGCCTGTCTGTCTGTACCCCCCTTCCAAAATCGGTTCTAATCATCGGATCTTAAAAATTCTTTTTTTGTTAGAAAGCTATGACCTCAGATACCCAACTTTCATACTTTTTGTCCGTCTGTCTGTACGTCCGGACGGACATAAATCTACTATCTGTCGGCGAATTTCCCATTGAATTAGCATTGAAATTCAATTTTGAGTCATTTAAATCACTGTAGGTATTGAAATGCGGTTGATGTCCATCTGTCTGTCTGTTCGTATGTCTGTCCGTTTGTCTGTCTGTCTGTACCCTATCGGAGAGGTTAGGGATCGATCCAATTATTATTATTAGAGTTGAAACAGCAAACATCATTTTATTATAAGTTGAAGAGCATTAGACAAAATACGACACATATACAATCACGCCCTTTTTATAACAAGAACATTCTCAGAGTTACAACACATACAACACAGAGGGCGCTACCGTCACGCAGGACGGGCTTATTTAATGAAAGGTAGAAGGGGTGAGATTGACTTACACCAATACTCCCCCGCAATGTCAACCTTTACCTTTTTCAAAATAGTCCTTTACATCACCCATACCCAACAGACTAAGGCATTTATAATGCTTGGCGGCAGGCAATGGTTTAGTCAATACGTCTGCTGCCATTTCCTCGGTGGGTATGTGACAGATCTCAATTTCTCCATTTTTTAGAGCGTCTCTTACGAAATGGTGGCGGATGTCTATATGTTTCGTTCGTTTATGAAAAACTGGGTTTTCTGCAAGTTTGATTGCACCCATGTTGTCAACCAACATTCGAACTTTATCCACCTTTTCAGGGAAAAATTCATTGAGTAACCTTTTAAGGTATATCGCCTCTTTCGTACCGTCCGATAGAGCCATATATTCACTCTCTGTTGAGGAGAGTGCTACGGTAGTTTGTTTGCGACTCTCGTACGAAATTACACTACTACCTAGAATGAAACAGGTTCCTGTATAAGAGCGTCTCGAGATCTCGCAATTTCCAAAGTCAGCATCGGTATACCCATACAAAGGCTCATTTGAATTTTTAAATATTAAACCAAAATGTAATGTCTTTTTCAAATAGCGTAAAACGCGCTTTGCTGCCGAAAAATGTTTTTCATTAAAACAAGTTAAAAATTGACCTAGCTTACTCACAGCATTCGCTATGTCAGGTCGAGTTGAAACTGCCAAATACATTAGACCTCCAACCAATTCCCTGTATGGTAACTTATTTTCACAATTTTCCGCCTTTTCTAATTTAACGCTTAAGTTCATTGGTGTATTAACAGTTTTTGCGTCTGTCATATTGAATCTTTTTAACAACTCATTTATGTAGCTAGATTGACTCATAGTAATTACACCTTTCTTTTGTTGAAAGTTAATCCCTAAACAATAGTTAGCTAGACCTGAATATTTCGAATTTACACATCTATTCAAATGGTTTTTAAACCTATTAAGCATAGAGGGATTTTCAGATATGAGTAAAATATCATCTACATAAATACTAATGAGAGTTAATCCCTCACCATCTCTAATGTAATATACACATGGGTCACTCTGCGATTGTTTAGCACCAAAATCAGTCAATATGTCATTTATTTTTACGTTCCAACACCTCCCTGCTTGTTTCAAACCATATAGAGACCTTTTTAATTTGCATATAACATTCTCATTGTCAATAACAGATAACATCTCTTTAGCCTTTTGGCATAACACTTTGTCACATTCATTTTCAATTAAGTATCTTAAACCAACATCAAAATACTTAGGTAATTTCATGTATACATCTTCATCCAAAGTACCATTTAAGTATGCACTAGTAATATCAAATTGATGTATATCTAAATTTAACAATGAAGCAATTGAACAAAGTAATCTAATTGATGACATTCGTGCAACAGCACTATATGTTTGATTTTGAAAGTAATTAACATTTTCAACTTGAGAGAATCCCTGTGCAATTAATCTGGCTTTCTTTTTGGAATCCCCATTTTCATTTAATTTATTTTTAAGAACAAAGCGGCTACCAACAATTTCGGTGTCCGACTCGTAATTATCCGTATTTTCCAATAAGTCAAAGGTATCATTTTTCAAGATTGATTTAACTTCGGTAGCAATTGCTGCTATCCACGATTCGGATTCTATAGAGTCCAGAGCCCTTTTAATGGGAATTTCATCGACAGCCAAATTACTGCTTTCGGGATATGTCATATTATATATTTTCTTTGGTCTTCCCGCTGTACCATCTCTTAATATTCTTGGTCTACCAGGAGCTCGCTTAGAATGAGCCGTTTCGGTTTCTGTCTTATCATCTGGTAATAAATCTAAATCTTCTTCGATGCTTTCCCCCCCGTGATCGTTCTCTTTTTCTTCGTTTTCAATAACGCGCGACCTTGAATCGGCTTCTTTATTCGGGTCTGTTTTGTCAGCTGATTCTAGGCTTTTGGGGAAAAAATAAAAGTAGTCTGACGGATGTTCATTTTGATCGGTTTTGGATTCGCAGTCAGCTGTTTGCTTAAGCTCATCGAATTTAACGGACCTAGTTATTTCTACGCGTTTTTCATTTGCTAACCAAATTCTAAATGCTTTAGTGTTTTCGCTATATCCAATTAATTTCCCCTCTTTAGCACGTGGTTCATATTTCTTTCTATTTTTATTGTTATTCCATACAAAAGCTTTACAGCCAAACGTTTTAAGGTAGGATAAATTCGGTGGTTTGCCGAAAAAGAGCGTATAAGGGGTTTCTCCGTTTAGCGTCTTTGAAGGTAGTCGGTTTCTAACGTAACAAGCGGTTGTTACTGCTTCTCCCCAAAAAGTTGGTGGGAGTTCAGACTCAATTAAATAACAACGGAGTAAATTTCCTAGCCGTAAATTAAGCGTCTCACAAATCGAATTTTGCTGTGGAGTATTTTTAACAGTTAATCTATGTTGAATTCCACAATCTTTTAAGAATTTAGAAAATTCATTACTCGTATACTCTCCCCATTATCTGTTTGCAAAATTTTTATTTTACAACCCGATTGATTCTCCAAGAAACTTTTCACCTCTTTAAATGCATTAAATGCTTCTGATTTATGCTTTAGGAGTTTTACAACTGCATACCTACTGTAGTCGTCTACGAAGGTGATAAAATATACGTTCTTACCAAGGGACTCCACATCAAATGGTCCGACGACATCAGAATGTATTTTATAACATTTAATAGGGGACCTCTCACTTTTATGTGGAAAGGGGGCTGCGGTGAGTTTTCCCTTCACACAGGTTTCACACAAGTAATCCGGGCATTTGGTTTGTCCATTCACATCGATTCCTAGAATGTTGTTATTCTTTAACGCGTTTTCCAGGTATTTGAAGTTGAGGTGTCCGAGGCGTTCGTGCCATCGGATAATATCCGCCTTCCTTTTGGTGTCCAGGGAGTCACTTGCAAGGGCCGATGAGGGAGTGTCCAATCCTTTCAAGGTGTAGAGGTTACCTCTTCTTTCTCCTTCCAACGTCTGTCCGGTAGGGTGTACGATGCTCGCTCCATCTCGGGTGAAGGTGACGGTGAAGCCTTTGTCGCAGATTTTGGAGATAGAGAGGAGGTTGTTTCTCAATCCTGGGCAGTAGAGTGTCTCGCTGACTTCAATTTCTGCTTCTTCTCCATCAATCAGGGTAGCAACTTTTGCGGTACCAATTCCATTTATTTGGGTGGTGGACTGGTCTGCCATCATCAGATTATTTTCTATAGTAGGAGAAATCGAATCAAAAATCTTTCCATCTGGGCTTAAGTGTGATGAACTGCCTGAGTCTAGTATCCACTGTTTTTGGTCGTTAGAGTCCATGCGGTTTGTGGAGTAAGTCACCTCTGTATTGAGTGAGACGTGTTTATTTTTCACTCCGGAACTGTAGCAGTCCGCGGCCTTGTGTCCTGGTTTGGAGCACTTGTAACAGATTATTTTAGCTGTTTCTCTTCCATTTTGGTGTTGCTGCTGTTGTGGCCACTTCTTTTTCTTGAAGGGTTTCTTGTTGCCGTTGTTCCACTTCGGCTTGTCTGCGGTCGGCTCATCATGATGTGGATTTCTATTTTTCGAAAAATATGCCTGTTCAGGAGGGGTTGCCATGTTATTCTTTGAATTTCTAGCTTCAAATTCTTCCAGCAGCTTTACTTTTAGATCATCTGGCGACGGTAGTTTGTCCCTAGTTTCGATTGCGATGCGGAAATTTTCATAGTTCGCGGGGACACTGTACAGCATTAAAATGGCCAATAAATCATCTGCAATCTTGACGTCGAGTGCGTTCAGCTTATCCACAGTATCAGTAAAGTTATTTAAGTGTTCTGCCATATTTTCACTGTTCGTCATTTTTCGAAACAAAAGTTGCTTCAACAGCGATGCCTTTTTGGCGGGACCTTTTGATTCGTAAATCGACTCTAATTTTGTCCACACGTCGTTTGAAGTTTCACAATTTTTTATATGGCATAGTTCACTTGGACTCATGGCTAGGATGATGTCAGATTTGGCTTTAGCGTCAGTAGTTGTCCATTTTTCCCGATCAGCAGCTACTTCTGGTTTTACGTTTGTTCCGTTGACAAAACTCCAGTGATCATTCTTGATCAGTACTGCTTCTATTTGGATCCTCCAAGTAGAATAGTTCGATTTATTGAGCTTTTCTATGCTGTTGACTTGAGCCATAGTCGTATAAGTCCAGAGGTAAGAGCAAATGAAAGAAAGTTCTCGTGCT
Organism: Oedothorax gibbosus; assembly: GCA_019343175.1. Classification (NCBI taxonomy): domain Eukaryota; kingdom Metazoa; phylum Arthropoda; class Arachnida; order Araneae; family Linyphiidae; genus Oedothorax; species Oedothorax gibbosus. The sequence continues at coordinate 33,221 of JAFNEN010001395.1, read as the reverse complement.
GGCAATGGCTGCTAAGACGACGGTTAGCTTTCTAAGCCTAACCTCGCTACTCTTCAAAAAGTCCAGAGTTTTCGCGGCGGAGTCGTGCCTGGTCCCATAACCTATCGGAGAGGTTAGGGATCGATCCAATTATTATTATTAGAGTTGAAACAGCAAACATCATTTTATTATAAGTTGAAGAGCATTAGACAAAATACGACACATATACAATCACGCCCTTTTTATAACAAGAACATTCTCAGAGTTACAACACATACAACACAGAGGGCGCTACCGTCACGCAGGACGGGCTTATTTAATGAAAGGTAGAAGGGGTGAGATTGACTTACACCAATAACCCCCCTTCCAAAATCGGTTCTAATCATCGGATCTTAAAAATTCTTTTTTTGTTAGAAAGCTATGACCTCAGATACCCAACTTTCATACTTTTTGTCCGTCTGTCTGTACGTCCGGACGGACATAAATCTACTATCTGTCGGCGAATTTCCCATTGAATTAGCATTGAAATTCAATTTTGAGTCATTTAAATCACTGTTGCCAAATCAACAATGGCATGAGAAACTTTATTTAAACATATTTGAAGCAAAATAATATTTTCATGAATCAGTTTGGAATGACGTCATAAAATGTAGCACAATTTGATTCTTTGATTATTCATTAATTATCTACCAAGAAAGCGGCAAGGCATACTTTTGCATGCAATTATGCTTAGTTTTAATTTACATTTCTTGTTTTTTAATGCAGTTCGGAGTAGTTTCATTACTTTTGTTATTAATAAATATTTATTCTTCAAACTACAAATAAATCACGAGCAGATGATAAATAATATTTAATTAATTTGCGAACGAATATTAAGGAAAATAGTTGATTTTGGCTTTTAGAAGTTTAAATTATAGCTGGGTGCTGTGTTTCGATTTTTTTTTCTAATGTGTATAAATCTAGTGTAGAAACGGCTGTTGATGATATTTACTTTAGGAACCTAGTTTTTTCCCCGATTAGAACTTCAGTAAGTATTTAAGTAACAGGAAAGTAGGCTATTTTAGTTCTTTATGAACTTCTTGTTTTAATTCTTTCGAATTAAAAAAAGAAAAGTAGGCTAAAAATAGGTTTGTACAAAATAACACTGAGTCACAAACACTTAAAACAGCTTCCACACAAGATGTAAACTTTGAAACACCCTAATGCAAAATAACCAAACTGTTATTAATTTTTTGTTTATTTGATGCTATATGAAGATGAAAATTTGTAAAATAAAATCTATCAAATCTATTCATTTAACGGAAAATGTACCGAGATGGTACAAATCTAATAAAACAGGAACAATTTTAAACTAAAGTTGCAATAGTAATATGAAAGAAGTCGATTTTTTTTAATTGACCTTTTCTTAAGTTGATTTCTGATTCTTAAGTTGATTTCCAAAGGATGTTTTACCCTTTCTGTAAGAAAGAAGGGAATTGTGAACCTTACGGCATTTGGTACTATTTTTTTTCAAACAAACCTACCAGATGTGTTTGTTGTACCGAACCTAAGCACGTGTGGTATCCCAATGGTTGGTTTTCCTTCTATAGACTCCGTAGCGAATTCCTGGGAATATAACTACAATTGGGACCCATCTGTCCTTTTTAAAGAGCGAGTATTCTGTGTCCCGATTTGTTTTAAAAAGAAAACTTGTTTTCTAAAAGCATCGCTGGAGAAGTACTCTTTTTCGGAAAATTAAAAAAATATCTTTGGGGGGGGGGGGGGGGGTAATTACCCCATTAACCCCCCGCTGGATCCGCCACTTAACCATGGCTTAATTGTAGTAAGTAACAAGTTAAGCAACCCTTCAATATTTAGCATTTTACATAATTACTTTTCGGATAAGGAGGTGAACCAACCTTAACTATAGTATAAACTCACTACAACAGCAAACAAAATACATAGTGAAACACGAGTAAAAAGTCAAAATTTATTATGCCATTAAATAATACATTGTATTCAGTGTACAGTGTTGCACAAAAGTTTAAGCACAACACAAAGTGTTAGTTTTATACAAAAGTATTGGGACCCAAGATAAAATCTTTATATGATTTATTTATCAAAACATTAAATCATAATAGATATTAAATACTAAGAAAAACTAATATGTGACAAGTTTTGCACTAAAAAGATAAAAATAGCTAAAATCTGCTGCACATAAGTTTAGGTACACTTAATAAAAATAATATTTTTATAATCAAATAAAGCATTTTAGTATTTCGTGTAGCTTCTACGTTGTTTTATTGGTTTGAAAACCGTTGTTTTCAAAGAAATTAACATATTTTGGAAGATATCAGGCTCGGTATCATACCACGCCTTTTCAATAGCTTCGTTTAGCTCCGGAAAGGTAGAATATTGTTTGCCATTGGCATAAACTACCACAAACATTTTCGATGGGATTACGGTCCGGACTGTAAGCAGGACAATCATGAATTGTGATATTGCTGGTTCTAAAGCACTATATAGTTAACCTTGATATATGTATGGAGACATAATCTTGTTGGAATTTCCAATTTGGGCCGCCTAAAATCTCCCCATAAGGCATTAAGTTGTTGTCGAGAGTTGCCTGGTAGTCCCCTCGGTTTTGATTTCCTTTGGTAAAGGCTAAGTAAGTCTGGCCATTGAATCCAAAACCTCACATACCATTACCGTACCACAACCTTGACGTCCGGCTAAATTGGATCCTGGGATCTTTACGCAGATCATACCAGGAGTAGCTATACCCGTCTGACTATCTAGGTTCCATTTTTTTTCGTCGCTGAAAATCACCTGCAGCCATTCGTCGTTGTAAGACATGTGTTGTTGAGCCCATTGCAGTCTTGCATCTCTATGATGAGATAGCAAGCTAGGCTTGAGCTTCAACTGTGATTTTATCAAGTATCCACATTCCATGATTGTCCTCCTGATAGTTTCGCGTGAAACTTTCGACTCAATCAGGCTTAAATTTGATTTGAAGCCCATTTTCTTATTTGTCTGATCTCTCGTTAGTTGGTGATTCAAGGTCTTCCAGACCTCGATTTTGGTTGATATTGATCGCCACATACTATACCTTGTCTATTTACTATGCGAGCCCCGAAGAGACTTTCTTCCCCCACCCTTCTCTTGGTTTCCTAGGAAACGGGGGGAGCATCGCTTTTCTAAACCTAACGCGTTTGAGGTTCTGTTATGAGGTTAACAATCCGAACAGTTCAAACCCAAGTAGGGTGGGGAAAAAACACGCTCACGCCGTTTCGAAGAAAACCACATGCGGGGATGGGGGAGGAAAAGATTTCGAGGCTCGCATACTAGATAGACCTACTATAACACTATATAAACACTTCTTTTGAAACGCTTTATTTTGGTAGAAATATCATAAACAGATTTACCTCTGGTCTTCAATATCCAGATTCTTATAATCTCTTCATACGAAAATTCAGTTGACTTAGGCATGTTTCTAAGCTTTGAAAATTACCTTCAACCTTTTAAAGCAACTTAAAAACCCTTCCTTTTGATGACGCGATCCATTTCTTTTGAAAATTTGCCTAAAACTAAACAGTGTGCCTATACTTTTGTGGCAAGGAAATTTTCGATTTGTTGATGTAAATCAAATTTATTTATATTTTTTGGAACGATTTTTACCCTATCATTTTTTATGCTGCCTAAAGAATATATATTAAAGAAAAAACTTCTGGAAAATAGTGAATATTGCGGATTTTTTCATGAATAGCGTCTGTGCCTAAACTTTTGTGCAACACTGTATATAATAGTAAATCTTATAAATCTCCTACGAACAGTATCAGGGTTATAGTTGATAGGTCAGTAAGAATATGGGTAAGTGGGCGTCCATTTATCAAGTGATGCGATTGTGGCATCTTTTAATAGCGGGGAAAAAAATTCCGTAATATTTGACGTAACCCCCCCCCCCCCTTAAACGCATCACGCAATTTATGGACGCCCCCTAATATAATTTCTTGGAATACACAATCAAACTTCAAACTAGCACTTCTTTGGTCTTACCTTTATCAAACATGAATTTGGAAATCCTTACTTTCGTTATATTATTAGAAATACTCGCCTTTTCCCATTGAAAATATGAAGAGTATGTAAAAAAAAATAAGAGAAAAAACTGGACTCTGATACAGGGCCTTTTACATATAATGCCATGGAAACTCGAGAAATAACATGGATTTAGTAGTCGTTGGCATATTTTAGTAGGAATGTATTCGCGGTGGATGAAGGATCTAGCGAGCTGTTTCAAACACCGTTATTACCATCCGATCCATAAAATTCCTTTTTGGTTTGACAGGTATGAGGTAAGTATTAGTTATATATATTTATACTTTTTATACTTACAATTAAAGTTCTGTGGGCATTAAAGTGAGAAAGTAGCCATTTTAGTGATGCAATTCGGATAAATACCCAGTGGGTAGGGCATTTATAAATTGGGTATTTACCCTTGAGTAAATACCCAAAATTTGGATATTCATTAATTTACACTATTTCTATGCATAAAATATTATTTTAAAATTTAATAGTGTTATAAAAACTCTTATACACACATAAATTCATTATAATTACTTTCCAAAGTGTTAAAAATATGTATTTAAAATTACAAATACCCAGGCAAGAATCCAGCGACAAACTAATTGATTTTCTAAAAAATATACAGTTGTAAAGCAGATATATTTGAAATATTAATGCTACATACAGCGTTAAAGAAATTATAACTTATTGCAATAATTGCCTAGATATACTATAGAAGCAATTGCAATAACTTATAAAGTAAACTTCTTTAAAGCTGTATTAGCACACTCTAAAAACTAAATGTGTAAACTTGAAAATTTACACACGATCATGGGTATATTTCAAGAATTACACATATGAGGCACCAAATTACGCATTTGTATGTGTAAACGAGAGGCGTGTAAATTGACAAATGGTCAAAAACACATATTTATGTGTAAACATGAAAATATCAAGCATTTTACCCAGTATGGTGAGTTTTTTTTAATTTACACATATTTATATGTTAAAAAAACATCAAGCAGTTTACCTAGTACTGTGAGTTTTTTTTTAATTTACACACATATATGTGTTAAGAAAATCACATGCTTAACATCACTCTAAACTTTATTTTACAATTCAGCAAAAGGCTGGAGAGCCCAGTCAGTAAGTCGCTTGCCTTTGTATGCGAACGATCCCAGGTTCGGGACCGAGTATTGTTAAAATAACTGCTGACCTACAAACGGTCTGTGTGTGTGTGCAGCTAAAAATTATTCTTCGGAATAATACCCCGTGTAGAGGAAGTGCACTTTAAATATGCTCCAAAGTCACAAAGTTGCAGATGACCTTGACCGTAAAAAAATTACGTTGGATGCCTTCTCAGGTGTCGGCTCGTCACTTGACTATGTTTCTCAATTATGACGCCCGTCGCCAATAGCCCTCGTGTAGCTCTAGTGTGACGATATTTCAACATAAAACTCTAACAATCCACTGTTAGTTTGAATTGGCGTCGCACTAGAGCTACATGAGGGCTATTCCTAACAAAATAACTGCCGACCTATAAACGACCCGTGCAGTATTATAAAGATAGTGTGCTAGAGGATTTAGTGGCTAGAGGCTATAATAGAACGAAATTATAGCTATTGTTTACTATTGCAACTGCTTTTCAGCTGCCAATTTACACTACGTTCTTGAATTGAGCTTTAGCGCAGTCAAAGAGCGCTTTGTTTTCGCAAACTTCTATGAAATAGTTTGATAAAAATCGTATAATAAAAATGCAAACAGTATGTAAAACAAACAGTTGTTGCCGAAAATACGATTAGAACACATTATATAATTAAATATAGTTTTTTAAAGCAACTTTAAATATTTGTAAATCGTTTGAAAAAACTTTTGAAGAATGTATAGTACTACTCAACTCTTTTTTTTATTAAAATAATAGTTCTTTGTTCGTGTTCTTTTCGCTGTGGAATATATTTGCGGCAAAGGCTTCTATGGCTTTCAGAAAAATAAATAAATGTATAAAATTAGTTATAACTTCGAAGTCAACTAAAAAAAAGATAATTTTATAACGCCACTCTTTCGTATGAATTTCGCCAGCAGGTGATGTGTGCTATACAAAATGCACAGAGTTGATTTTTATCGGAAGAGTTGAAAAGAAAAATAAACATATTCGACGCTTTCAAGTTAATGCAGTGGAAACCGGGATTTGATTCGGAAAACATCTGTCGCTTGTTTTGCTCTTCCATACCAGAAAATTGAATTGTTGTCGCTGTCTTATTATATGTAGTCCTATGGTCAGTTCGATATTCTCACATTCGATTATTTCAAACGTAATGTTTAATCATTTTCATATATAGCTCAAAGTTATGTGTGCTGAAATTCTGAAACATTTTTTGTTAGAAAGGTTTGGATTATTTTGTAAAAAAATTTATCAAGGTAAGTGTGAGTAATGTAATACTTTTTTCTGTTGAAATAAAAATGTTTTCTATAAATTGCTCTGGTTTCTTCATTCAACCGATACATATAGTATTATTATAAAATTATTTAGTTATTACTTGGTTAAAAAAGAAAAACAGTAGGGAAAACTTTATAATTTCTACTTCTTTATAGTTAAAAGTATTATTTTTACGATGCATATTTGTGTCTTAAATTCTGGTTATTAATCAAGAATGTTTTACATTGAAAGAAATTTATTTTTTTGTGTAATGATCATTACATTTTTGTAACTTGCTGATTTTCTTTTAAAAAAATTTTAATATGTAAAGTCAAAGTGCTAAATCACTATAATTTAATATTGAACAGTTTGTTGTCTTTTAAAATAGTTTCTTCTAAGTTTGAAAAAATATGTAATTGTGACAATTATATTTTACTGTTAATAGTGGATCAGTTTTAAATTTAACTTTATATTCTACGGTGGATACACAGTAAAATGCAAAATGGAAAATTTTAACAACGGAGAAATAAGAAACGGAACTTCTGTAAAATACACGGGAAAATACTTAACGAAACGGGAAAGTCCCGGCAACTCTGCTGCTGGTACTTTTCTCGTTAATTTCAGGAATTTTTTTTTACAGTGTATCATGAATTGAAATTACTTGATATATAAGAAGTAGTGTAGCATTATTATTGTGTTGTTCGTTGTTTATTAAAATTGGATGGTAATTTCCAAAGTGATTAAATCTATAAAAAATATTCCACATTATTTTTATTTTTTGCTTCATATTATAACTCAAAAAATTTTGTTGTCTAAAAATATGTATTTAAGTGTAATATGGTTAGGAATGTATATTGTATGTATGCATTTCTAAATTACTTAATAAAGTGTGTATTTCTGAATTACTCAATAAAGTGTCTTTCTCAATTAATCGGTAAAGTGTGTAATTCTCGATTGCACAGTAAAGCGTGTAATTCTCGATTGCACAGTAAAGTGTGTAATTCTCGATTGCACAGTAAAGTGTGTAATTCTCACTTACACAGTCAAGTGTGTAAACTGAAATTACACGCTTTTTTACACACATAAACAAATCATTCTAGTGGCAAAAAAATACCTGCTTTCGTGTGTAAATTTACGCGTTTAGTTTTTAGAGTGCATTAATATTAATACAATCTGTGCTACATTGCTGTACAACTTTTCTTGAGCCATGAAAATGTGTTGCTGAATACCATTGGAATTTTTTTTTAAATCAAAGAACTAAATAACCCCTTTTAAGAAAATAAAAGAAAACAAACTAAAAGAACTTTTTAGAAAAACAGCTTTTTAGAACATAAATATTAGCAAACAGATTGTCCGAACCAAATTGAATATAAATCTAGATAGAACAAAAGTAAATGTATGTATGTTTAAACTATATATTAGGACGGGAAAAACAAAAATAATTAATGTATTACGAAAAGTTTCAAGAATAAAAATATTTAGAATAGATGATAAATTTTCACACACAAAAAAGAATAATTTAAAAAACTCTTTACCAAATATCTTCAATTTTGTGGGAATTTCTCTTTGGAAACACTGTGTTGTTTCTTGATTTAAAGGATAGTATGATGCAAAAAACTAAGCATTATTTGTTACATTCGAATTTGCAAGTTTTTTTAAAAAAAAATTACGAATTTCGAACTCTTGCAATCAAAATTTATTATCGCAGCAGCGAACTGGAATGGAACCTGGATTGAAATTCGTAAACAGACAACAACACGTGGGGTGATCATCTACCGATAGCCGATTTCCCAATTTTGATCATGGCATTATATGTAGGAGGCTATGTACAGGGCCGTTCCGTTCGGGACAGTCTTAAGTTTAACTGACAACCAAATCAGTTACGGATAATTTAAATTACTACAAAGCTTTAAAGTGCAAAACAGAAATGATTTAAGATAACCGAGAAACAAAAAAATATACTCAAAACGTACTCTAAAGTAATAATACCTTGATTTCAGCTCTTTTTTGTTTGGATCTTACACTTAATAATAAGAAATAAAGTAAGAACTTACTTTGCATGATAAATTTTATTCACTGAAAAATGAAAATGTACTTGATTGTTTACAGACTACATCTTCAATTCCTAGTACATTCATTACTATTTAGTTGTTTATTTTTACCTTTACAAATTTTAACTAAGTAAATCGTGTATGGACGGAGCTAAGGTATTCAACTTGAAAGGAGGAAGGTTTTACTAAGAAAATTTAGGCTCACTTAAATTTCATACAAAAAAACTAATACTGATATTAAATTGCTACAAAATTAGATGACCACTAATATCTTTTCCTCTTAAAAACATTATTCCACTAAACCAGGGCTCGAAATTAGCGGGTGCACCATGCACCTAAAAAGAAAATTGTGCACATAAGTTTTCGTGCACCCAAGTCCGAAATCGTAAACTCCGGCGATCCGAAAATCGCAAAACTTCGGCGATCCGAAAGTCTCGGAACTCCGGTGATCCAAAAGTAGCGAAATTACGGTGATCTGAAAGTAGCGAAATTACGGTGATCTGAAAGTCGCGAAATTACGGCGATCCGAAAGTAGCGAAATTACGGTGATCTGAAAGTAGCGAAATTACGGTGATCTGAAAGTAGCGAAACTCCGGGGATCCGAAAGTCGCGAAACTACGGCGATCCGAAAGTCGCGAAACTCCGGGGATCCGAAAGTCGCGAAACTACGGCGATCCGAAAGTCGCGAAACTACAGCGATTCGAATACAACGATTTTCATGACTTTTGATCGTTTTTTGCTAAATTCATGACTTTTCATGACAAAATTTACATGTCCAAATTCATGACTTTTCATATGCGCGGAAACCCTGCATTTAGTCAGTTTGTATGAAGAAAAGTTTTTTTTAACTTGTTATTCATATTATATGTGTACACATAATATTTATATTTGTGCACCTAACTATTATTTACTGCACCTAATTCACAAGACTTGGGTGCACTCGTGCACCTGGCATAAAAAGTTAATTTCGAGCCCTGCACTAAACACAACATCATACAGAAATAATGCTTCAAAAATAGGAAATCATCATAAGACAACTAATGTTAATAAAAAAAATTGGACTAACTGGTGAACACTCCTAAACTTGCAAGTAAAACACATCCAGATTTTTTTTAAAAAAAGTAATTATTATGTGACTTATACTTAATACCGTGATATCTATACATACACAACCACTTAAATAGTTTTAGTAAAGCAGACCAACAGTTTAACTTTCATTTTCTATCCAGGTTCAACTAACAATCCTCACTGCCCTAAATACATTCTATTATTTCTTCTACATCCTACCCTTTTGAAAACTTAGGTGGTTATACAATTAACATATCATTAACATATATAAGTAGCAACAGAATTTCAAAAAAAAAAAAACGTTTTTTGTAAAAGCTTAGGTAACCCTTTAAAATTGTGATCTTTTATCTGCTGCGTTTCATTTTAAAACCCATATTGTCTTCCCCATTTATCGTATTGTTTTGTATTTTTTATCTGCATTTTAATATGATGGCTTTGTTATTTTTAAGTAAAATGGGAAAATAAAAATCATTGTCATCTTCATTTTTTTTTGCAGTTTTTATAAACAAGTTTATTTAAGTTTGGCAGTAAAATAAAAACAAGAGAAATAAAATTGTAAATTTATTCCACTCCGAAAAGCATAGAAAAATTATGGCTGTTTTAAAAGACAGTTAAGTACTTTGAGATCAGTACTTGGAAATACGTAAACACATTGCTAACATTGAATATTAAAATTAGGTTACACACTTAACAAAAAACATACACTTGAATAAAATAATACACGTACAAAAGAATTTATTTGCTGTGATATAATACAGCAATCATTAACCATTAAACTAAAGTAACAGGCTACAATTACTTTATCTCAAGGAAAACCATTATACTTTGGATACTTTCCATGCCATTTCATCCGTACACAGTGTTATACCCTAAAACTACAAGTTACTTTTCAATACAAAAGCTTTCATTGAAAGCTGTGCCGTGAAATTTACTGTTCGAGTATCAACTCACAAGTCAAACATAAAATGCCTTTTAAAAAAGTAATAACTAATTAACAAGAAAATATCCAAAGCTCAACAGTTTTTCCAATTAATTTTCTAAGCCAAAATAATATTCAAGCCATCATTTGCAACAATCAGAAATCCACTAATGCAGATAATGTAAAACAATAAAATAATGTTGTAAAATAATACAGTGCGGATCATAATTATAAGGACAGTCGATTATTTTGGGATACCGAATTAAAACTTTACTGCGTACAAAAAAAGGCAATACATACTTGTTGAATCTGTCATAAAAGCAAAATTTTATCCTTTTATCAAATTATATTTAATATCAAAAATTAAGTTTAAAAGGGGAAAAATCACAATGTTCATAAAATTTTAGCGGTTCATAATTATACGGACATCAAAGATTTTGCTGCTTTAATTTACATATGATCAAAATATTACAGATAAATATGGTTATTTTTAACTGCGGTCCTTATCTGAATCCATATATAAAGTTTGAAAACTTCAGAAACAAGCATCAGTCAAAATGTCGCCTGGGAAAGAACGGAAAAGGTATGTCTTTGCGGCGTATTGCCTCTAAAATAAAAAGATCTAAAACTGCTGTTGAAAATGTAATCAATCGTGGATTAAATGATTCGGTATTAAAAAGATCTGGTCCAAAACCAAAACTGACCGAGCGATATCGAAGAATCATCGTACGCCGTGCTGTCATTCAAAATATATCTGCTTCTAAAATTGCGCGTACTTTTGAAAAAGACATTTCTAAGTCAACCATTGCAAGAGTTTTGAAGAACTGCGATTTCACAAAGTACAACGTTAAAATGAATAGAAAACCGGCATTGAAGGTTGAACATAAAAAGAAGCGAATACAAGCTGTGCAGAAGTGGATTGGTGACGGTGTGAACTGGAGAAATGTTATATTTTCTGATGAAAAACGTTTCAATCTTGATGGCCCCAATGGTTAGAATAGTTACTGGCATGATTTGAGAAAGGAAAAAAGCAGTCAGATGGAGCAGGCGTTTTAAAGGTGGGTTTGGTATGTTTTGGGGAGCGGTTTCAGCCCACGGAAAAACGGATTTGGTACTTGTGCCTAGCAATATGAACACAGTTGTATTTGCTAATCTTAGAAATACAACTACTTGCTTATGGTTCACCTTTAGGAGGTGACAATTTCGTTTTTCAACAAGACGGAGCTTCTTGCCACACCTCTAAAGCGGCAAAAGAGTGGTTTGATGAACGAAAGATCAATCTTTTAACATGGCCACCTAATTCTCCAGACCTGAACATTATGGAAAATGTTTGGTCTTGCATGGTGAGGCATGTTTATGCGCAAGGTCAGCAGTACAATTCATTTGAAGAGCTAGAAGACAAAATTTATGCAGTATGGGACAGTATAGATGCTGGATAATGTAGAAACTTGCTGAAAGTATGCCAAGTAGAATGTTATGTCTGATTGTTTAAGTAAAAAAGGAGCAGTAACAAAGTATTAATTGTATAAATAATGACAATAAATTGTACTGTCCTTATATTTCTGAACCTCCCATTATTCTCCATTACTTCTGTTTTTCACCTGTACTTTTAAATTATCGAGTTTAAAAGCTTATTAATAGTGTTTATACAAGATATAAAAATATATACTTGTTGTAGTAAATAGCTTTCACTGTTGCTGAAGCCAGAAAAACTTGCTGTCCTTATTTATGACCAGCACTGTACAACATAAATATATGTAGAACAAATAAAAGAAAAAGTATGCACAAAAAAAAAACATCACGATACAACTAAAAATAAAACAAATGATTATAAATATGGACAAACAAAAAAAAATTGCAGGCTCAATCAGTAGAAAAAATACATTATGGCAGGGAACTTAAGACAACTCTGTATTTAATAAACAATCAATGTACCAAAAGAATTCGTTTAAAAAGATTATCATAAGTTATTTTTCATGGTAAGAAAACTAATAAAATATATATTAGGCTAATTCCATGTAACTGTAGTAGTGCAAGTCACAGTTTAAGAGGAGCTTATAAGCTGTTTTAATATAAAAAATATATCAAATTTAATAAACCATGTTACATTATTTGGTTTTAATAAGTGTAGATCAGCTATTCCGCCAAATTTTTTCATTTAATGTTAAAAGTTGTAGTTAGTCACTTTTTACACACTTGACTTACACCACAGAAAGGTTAGTTTTGCATGGAATTAGAAATTAGTAGGAACATAGAATTTTTGAAAATCTTGCACAAGTTTGAAAATAGTCCATAAATCAAAAAATAGAATAAAATACAAAAATAAAAATAAGCGTTTTAGTTAAATATTACTAACTACAACTATCATACACCGCTGTTAAATAACAGTCCATTATAATATCAGAACAGTTGGCCTACACATACATTAGTAAAGATAACAAGATTTGAATACAAGTATAACAAGACTTGTTCCCATTCCATAAAAAATTCTGCTTTCTGCACTAGAAATCTTACAATTTTAATGTGCATACCTACATCTTAATTATTCTGTTCCCTATGCTCTTTCAGAAACATAAAAGGTTGCAGGATTGACTTCTTGATTTAGAAACTTTTTGAGCACTTAAAAAGTTGCTGCAAAAAAGATCCTTAAACACGATAACAGGTGACCACTAGATGGTGCGAGTCAAATGCATAACTTCACAAATGTTCTGTTCTGAATAAATTTATCCCACGTGCATAAGAAAATGACATATAAATTGTAGCGATTGCAAAGCAAAGTCGGAAAGAATCGACCGAAATTGTGTTAAGCCACACACAAATTCAGCCACTTTAATTTTGAGAATTCATAACTTTATACCTATAATAAAAAAGAATTCTGAGCAACCCTATGAAACACAAAATTGCGATGCAAAAAATTTAGACTGCATTACTTTCTATTTTGGGATTGTTTTTAAAGAAAGTAATTTAAAGAGCTATGCTATATTATGCTTGGCAAGTAGCTAAATACAAAATTGTGATATTCCTTCTAGGAAAATGACTTGAGCAAATTCTCTGAATGAGAAAACAAAATTGTTTCGTCGCATTAAGAAAATGTAGATCACAACATGCAATAACACTTCTTAAGAACTATGGTTGTGAAGCTACCAAATATTGGATCAGGTCGGAACTTGAGAGAGTACCAACCAGCAAAGTACTTTACACAGCCAACTATATGTTGAAATTGCAAAGTTTTTTTTTGCATTTTACAGGTTTTATTAAAATATCCTATTAACCAATTCTCATTTTTGACGGAAAAAAACCGTTCTGTGTGACCAAGATCAGTGATACAAGGTACAAGAAAAAAGAATGAAACACTTTTCCACTTTGGTTTTGAAATAATTAAATATTCAAATTACTGATTGATAGGAATGCTTCACTAGAGCAACACATCGGTTATTGGCACAGACCTTATGATTTTAACATGGTTCAAGATACGAGATCCTCACCCAAGGAACCCCATCGCAAAAATCGCAGGCAGTGCTTCCTGATCAATCAACACTTTATTATTCAGGCACCTTATAGCTTCTCTTTACAAGTTTTACATTAAGAAAATAAATTAGGCATTCTGTGCCACAGCACTTTTGTCCCTACAAAACACAACTGCTAAATTATTACAAATCTACTCTTTCTGTTAGCCTTGACTAAATACCTGAATTGGCACTGACTAACAGCTTTGACCATGGTGGTAAAATTAGAAAAGTTGTTAGTATTGCATGTATGCATTGTGCAACCTGTGGGTACATTAATTGCATATATTATATGTACCCACAGGTTTATCTTTAACATCCAGTTTGAAAAAAATACCTGCCTAACTATTTTGTAATTTTCTATCAAGAACAATTGGCTGTGGGCACTAAAGAAAAATGTGCCCACAATTTTAAATTATCTACACTTAATTAAAAATTACAAAAACAATCACAGTATTACATAGTTATTCACCAAGCATTAGCATAAATGAATAATTAACAAAACATGCACAGAATTCCCTACGTAATGTCCAATATTGAAGTCTCCAAAATAGGCAAAAAATAATAATTCCCATTTCTGGGACACTCGAATTTGATTATACATACTAACTACTAATTGAAATGCAATTGTAACTAGGAACTCTAATATACATAAGCCATTAACACAATATATAAATCAAGTTTAATATACACTAAATCCACTAAAAATGTGGTAAGGAACACATGCTGACATAGAACTAACACCAGCAATTGTACATAGGATTTGAAAAAACCCGGGTCTTTTTAAAAAAGCCCAATCTGGATGTTTTTTTTATTATAATTAATCTTATGTCACAATTTGGTTTAAATTTTAAGTTTCATTTTAAGAAGAGAACAATTTCAGTTAAGAGGAAAAACTCATTTTAAATTAATAATTTTTTTTATAATATAAAAATTTATTAAAATTAACTTTAATGAAAAAAACCCTCAATTTTCAACCTTGATTTACACTTTTTTAGGATCTCAATAATATAATATCAGGTATTCAATATGAATTGTGTTACTATAGTGTGTCTCAAAAGTTTAGACAAAAGACATTTTGAGTAACAAATTTCACTGAAAAGGTTTATTTGAAAAATTTGTCGGTAGGGATCAGGCAAGTATAAATAGTTAAAAATATCATGAATCACAAAGAAAACAACCAATAATAAATTTTATTTGAATTAATTGTAAAAAGTACCCGAAAAATCTGTCATAAATAAAGAAAATCAATTTAATGTTGTTTAATGATCTAATTTCGCATTTTTTTGCTAGAATTGTATTTCTGGTTCATATGTTGAATTAAAAAACATGTTTTACCGTTGAATGTTAACCATTTTGTACCATTCCTGGACCAATTACATACCAGCAGCCAATGTAGCAGTTTTACCTCTGTTACGGGGAAATATTGCTGGCGATTTGTGTAATACATATCCCAATTGGATATAAAAATAACGACTATGTGCCTAACACAACAGTACCGGGAATATTTGCCACTGATTCGTGCATTTGAAGCTATGTAATGAGCATTTTCTGGTAAAAAACTGGATTTTTTTAAATTTAAAAGACCCAAATTGTGAACTATAACACGATGTAGAGTTTGCCCCTCCTTCAAAAAATCCAAAAAAGTACCACATTTAAACCCAAATCCACCCCTATACCATTCGATATTTCTCCTCAAATTTGCTAGAGTTTGGAAACACCGTTGTTCTTTTAAACCGGTGAAAAAGAACCAGTTTAACCGATTAGATAAAAAAATTATTTTTAAACCAGTTCGATACTCCGATGTTTTTTTTAGAAAAAAACGTAATAGGAACCGGTTAAGTTTTAGATTCGATTGAATGAACTTCACAGCAGAGCTACTCTACATGAGGGATATTGATGACGGGCCTGGCAATTTGAAATCGCGACATTTTTGGTTTTAAAGGAAACATTGCGGCCAATTCGATAATATCTGATCCATATCATATAGATCCGGATCTCGTTCTAAAAAAAAAATGATCGACCTTTAAAATGAGTTTAATTAATAACTCATTTTTAATAATTATAATCATGTTTTTTTCTCAGTGTTCCTGATAATATTGTCTTTTTAGCATTACATTCGGTTTTAACGATAAAACCAACTCGAAAAAATATTATTTATTTTTAAAAAAGTTATAATTGTGCCACGAAAAGGAAGTTACGGTATTATCCATTTCCTTGATGCCGAACGAAAATCTGTATACTTTAGTCCGTATGCCTGTCTCCCACACATAAAAAAATACTTAAGTCAATCAATACTTCAATTCAATTTCTTTAAATAAAAATATATACGGTATCTTAGCTGACAAAAATATAAATTCTTAACTGCCCAAAACATTTCAGATTGACGAAAGCTTCGTATTTCCACAGGAGGGTTAGTTGGCTTTGCATAATATCACACAACACAGTACTTCTTCATGACAGATATCAGTATTACTAATTGGAAACTCCATTCGAGTTACAAAAAATACTTTTTTATTATATATAAAATTATTATGCACTCTTCGAGCAAATCAAGAGTGATGGTGAAATAAAAAGCGGTGGTGACTTTTACACCTAACCTTTTCCCTTATCATGAGGCGTTTCCTCGTAAGCTGTGCCTTAAATATTTATCGCACTATTTTATTTTACACATTTCAAAGTTTGATTTGTAATATTTGATGGACGAGATCCTAATTATTCAATCAATTTAGGCATTAAAGTTTAAATTAAAACAGCCATATTTCTCGCTTTCTTTTAAAGGTGTAAAAATCTCGAGTATGTGTTTTGCTTCATTCAAGTCATGAGACAGGAAAATGGAAATAGAAAATCAAAGAAAGGAAAAATAATTCAAAAACTGAATTAGAAAGAAAAACTGGAACTAGTTATAAAAAAAAAGGTAAATCTTCGGAACACTCTAAAAAACGTTTTGGAATCCTGCTTTTACATTAAAAGTCTAAAAAAAGGGAAAAGAATTATTTATCATTATAAAATCGAATTTGATTTAAAAAAAAAGGTTAAAAAGTTTTTTCCCTAGTTCATAAAAATAGATTTTATAAAATAAAAAAGTTAACATGTTTTCAAAAATCGGGTTTTAAAACTGGTTTTTGAGTATCCTTAAACCGTTTATTTTTCTTATCAGTTAAACTTATTCTTTTTCACCAGTTAAAAAAAACTGTTTCCAAACTCGATAAAAGCAAATTTGAGGAGAAATATTGAATGTTATGGGGGGTGGATTTGGGACTGTTTTGAAAGGGAAGCAAACTCAACATTGTGTTACGGTGCATAACAGACCAATTTTTTTTTGTCTTTTTGGGTATTTTAAATTAAAAAAATTCATGTTTTTTTTTACCAGAAAATGCGCCATCACATGTCTTCAAATGCATGAATCGGTGGCAAAACTTTTCAGCAATGTAGAGTTAGGCATTTAGTCGTTATTTACATCTAATTGCGATATATATTAATTACGCAAATCGCCAGCAATATTTCCCCGTAAAACAGCCATATTGGCCGCTAGTATGTAATTGCAGCAGAAATGGCACAAAATGGCTAAAATTCAACGGTAAAATGTGTTTTTCAATTCATATCAAACAGAAATACAATTCTAGCAACAACAAAAAATGCAAAATTAGATCATTAAATCGTTTTTCTCTATTTATGAAACAGATTTTTTGGGTACTTTTTACAATTAATTCAAATTGGTTGGTTGTTTTCTTTGTGATTCATGATATTTTTAATTATTTATACTTGCTTGATCCTCACTACCAAAATTTTTTTGAAATAAACCTTGTCAGTGAAATTTTGTGAATCAAAATGTCTTTTGTAACACCATCTTTGTTTACCATCTTACTATACTAATACAGTGAGATGGTAAAAAAAATGTGTCAAAGATAAAATCAAATATTCTATTTATTTTGAATTTGAAAGATAATTGATTTTTATAATCGTTCTGTTCTTAATTAAACTAAGCTGCTATTTTAGATGAAACCTTAAAAAGGCAAAATAAAACACATCGGGTTTTTTAAAAACTTTCGTAATCCTTTTCTTTTTCTAGTAAAAGTCTATTGTGTTAAGAGAAATATGTAAACCTAGTTAATAAAAATATATCTTCAAAAAAGTTGCAAATTAATAATACTCTTTTTATAAAAAACACACCCGAGCCCGAGTTTTATTGGGATATTTAAAAAAATGCCCAGGTTTTTATTTCGGCGAGTTGCAAACCCTGATTTGTACATACTACATTTAATAATTAAAACAACATTAATTACTACTAAAGAACAAGTGAATTCAATTGTTCCAAAAAGACCGACTTAGATTAAGGGCTTACTTATATTCAAGCCTGTTGTAAATATTAAGAAGAAACAAAAACATATTTTATCAGACTTGAATTTTTTTGGTTTTCAACTTCATACCTAAAACAAGTAAACTGTAAAACCTGATATCATATCTTTGAAATTTTTCAAACTTATACTATATTTTATACACAAGAAATATTTGAATGTTTACAGGAATTTTTGCATATAGAATTTTTTGTTAATGTTTAAGGAAAAACTAATTGCTGCAAGCTTCCACTGTTGAAGTTACATTACAAGAATCTTACAGGAAATATCAATACAAAAGATAAATATAAATAATGTGAAAATTTGGCTTTATTTAAGTCATAGGAAAATATTTGTCTTCCGTAACCCAAGATTTCTACAAATGATTTATGCAAAACCTCTAAGAAATAAAAAAAAAGTAAAATTAGGATTAAAAAATGCATTTCATTTAGTGCAGTCATTTTGGAACACAAAAAAAAAGAAAAAGGTATAATTTTCTGTTATCTCCAGAATGCAATAAACGCTGCTTCAAAAACATAAGAAAATATATTGCAACAAATGAAAAAATAATACATAAAATACCATGTTGCTTATTTTAAAGCAAGAAATGCATAACAATAATCAGCAGATTAGTACTAACACAATTACATTACAAAATCCTTAATGACAATCATTACAACAAACCATGTTATCTGATAAGTTAGTATGAATGAATGCATAAGTTATTTATGCAATTTGTGCATAATGTTAGTCTTTTAAACGTCGAGTTGAGTACATTATTTCACAAGTTTTTTAAAAAAGAATAATTTACGCACACATTGGATACATAACTTCTCATAATCACATATGCAAATCATTTTTTAATTAAACACAGATTGACACTAAATATTTGCCTGATAAATGTAAGTTCTGTTCTAAAAGAAATATGCTAGTAGTAAGATGAATTCTGAAGAGAATATCGAAATACCTGCGGAAATTGGAAAAGCCATGAAAGATGGAACTTAAAACATGCTACCTGAAATGTCTCTGCTAATTCACAAAGCAAATTATAAAAGACTTAACAATCACGTGCGACACTCACTTCTCAATGGCATTTTATATTTTTATTCACACATGGAGGGCGTAACAGACTTGTTACGTTTTACGTCCGTAATAAACTATTTTTTTTTAATGAAAAGAGTCAGTTTAGGAACTAATACTGAATTGAAAAAGCAAGATTTTTTTTTTGCACAGGCTTACCAAAAAAAGTATTCGCAGATAGCACTTGCTTTAAAAATACATTATGGCACAGCACAAAAATACACTCACCTGTATAATTATATGTTTAAAAAAATGCAAAGCTTTTAAACTTTGGTTATTTAACAGTGCGCCCTTGATTTGAACATTTAAAATAGCTATTATTAGTTTTATGTATTAAATAATAATTAAAATGTAGCTTTGCAATATCTTTTATCTGATAAGACTTATAACCTAAATATTCCCCCAAAACGTCTGCGGAAAGGCCACTGTCAACTAAAATAAGGTCTCTAAATGCATATCTAAAATAAATACATCTTAAAATATTGCATTTAAATATTTATCATTTCAATTTTATGCTTCTCCTACCTACTACAAGGTGTTACCATTAATTCAAAGTCAGAAGTTAAATGGAACTAATACATATTGAAAACAGTAAGTTTAGCTTACAATCCATAAAACACAGGTACAACTAGAATTTAAACAAAATCCCGATTAATAAAATGGGTAAATTTTACATCCAAAATACACCCAATTTTTTTTCAAGTGGCACCCATGAAAGTAGACACTTCCTTTTCAAAAAAAGTCTGACATTCTTTAAAAATAAAGTACAATAGTTACCTTTATAGAGAGAAAATTCTCTTCATTCTTGAGAGCAATTGTAAGTCCTTTATTTCTTAAAAAATAAAATGCACCTTTTTAACAGCAAATGAGACACTCATTTCACTAATTCAACACTACATTTTCAACTTTTCCTGTGCGAGTCCACAAGTCTTTTACCCCGTTTTTTTCAATTCTTAAAAATCAGAAATTTTGCATCACTATCAAAAGCTGTCAGTTAGAAAATAGATTCTGAGGAGGGTGAAGTGTAAAATTTATATCCATAAAAGATCCACTTCTTTTCTAAAGTGGCACCGATGCCAGTAGATTCTTCTTTAAAAACAGTATTGAACTTCATCATCAAATTCTCAACATCTCTAGTGGTGATGTACCTATCCATTTTCACCAAGTATGAGCAGATGTAATCAATGCTTGCACCCAAAGGGTGAACATTCAAGAAAGTGGCAATCAACGAAACCAAGCGAGCCTCACTTTCAGTGACGGCACCCGAAGCAGATACACAGTTGCCACCACCCTGCTGCTTATCCAAAGAGACAATCTTACGACTGACCAAAGCCATCTTCTCTTTCACAGTTTCTTCTAATTTCTTTTTGGTTTCAAGGTAATTTTGTTGCATTAGCTGGTAAGTATCGCTGAGTGCAGTGATTTTCTTTTCGTTCTCGTCTTTCGAAGAAACCATCTCATTGTTGGTAGCTTGCAACTGATTTCGCAGCATTTCAACTTCTTCCTGTAACTTTTGCTTGTCCTCCTGCACTTTGGCCAACTCCTCATTCAACTCCAGTTTCTTCTCTGTTGACTCCTCAGGTGGTTTTTGATCCTCCGAATCACTCATTTCCATTTCATCTTCAATGCGCTCTTCCAGCAAATCTTCTAAATTCTGCAATTTGATATCAGTGGTCTGCCTCTTCCATTGATCTATATGTTTCCGCTGAGCCTTTGTAAAGTGATCCCAGACTTTCTGTGCCGAGGCGTGATTAAACACACTTTCAATGTCCATAAAGTGTTGGGCATTGGCTGTCGATTGCTGATGCAACTTTTGTTTGACTGCTGTTAATTCATCTTCAATCTTGGTTTTTTCTGCTACTAACCTTCTTACGTGGCTGTATGTGCTCTGAAGCATGGAGTAGAACGTGCCAGCATTTCTTTTGTTGCATTCGCCTCGATCCAACCAAGTAATTAAAACCTCCAAAGCTTGTTTAAATGTATCTTCATTGCGCAAACTTTCACCCAGAGTGGCTGCCTCGCATTCAGAATAGTTGACAATGGGTGGCGGAGATGGAGGACGAAGTCCTTCTTTCTCGTGGCGCATCTCTCTACTCAAAGTGCGCATCATGCACTCGTACTCGTATTGGTCATCCCTTGCAATGGCAAAGTCCACATGGATACGACTACTGTAAGCGGGCTCATCTTTATTTTCAATTTTAAACGGTATCCCGAAAAGAACATAGCTTGATCAACCATGTGCTCACTGGCAAATCTAATATGACAGAAGTTCTTCTTAGTCATTCTAACAGTGGATATTTCCCCACAATCCGAAAATGCCTCCTTAATAATTTCTTCAGTTATCTTCTCAGGCAAACCTCCCACAAACACAGTTTTGCAGCCGTTGGGCCTGTTGCGCCTTGTTGGGACAGGTGCGCCCGGGGGAGGGGCAGCAAGGGTGCAGTTGGGGAACGTCTTGGTGACCTTTGGAGGGACCATGGGAGGCATGGCACCGTTCATCATGGGCATGGGACAGTATCCAGCCATGGGGCCCATCATTCCATACATGGATGGGTCTGCTGGGACGACATAGGGGTAGGGATTCATACCTGTGCTGGTGGAAGTCATGTCCATGGGAGGCATACTTGAGCTAACAGAAGCACCCCACTGATTCATAGTGTTGTACATGTTATACTGAGGCATCATATAATTATTCTGATTTGGATCTACAGCATAATAATCTGAGGTAGCATACCCATTGGCCGGATAAGTAGAAGTTGATGCGGCATGAATGGATATAGGAGGTTGCTGGGTAGGTTGGAATTGCAATTCCTCCTTGGGCTTATCCTTACCTTCGTCTTCCCTAGAATTGTCTGGATTTTTTCGTGTAGGGGACTTTCCTTTACCCCACTCCTTCTCTGGAGAGTGTTCTCGCTTCTTACCATGTTTCCGATCGCTTGGCACTGGTCGACTTTTGGGAACCCACGTTTTTTTGGAATTAGAGTCTGTGATTTGGTTGTTAGGGGTACCATTTGGGAACTCGGACGAAGAATTACTACTTTCCATATTGATAATTAAGTCTTTTTCCCGAATAAAAAAAATTACTTAACTTTTTACACGTTCGAAACACATCTAAAGACTGAACGCCATAATGTCTTTATCGTTTTCTCCCTAAGTTGATAATTATTTACTCTCTGTGTGTTTTGAAATAGACGACATAATCAATACTTTAACCAATAATACGATTAATTTTAACGATGATATAATTTTTTTAGATTAACACGGGCATCGACGGATAAATATCGAAACGAACAAAGCTAACTGACGCTACGGGGCCGATTTACTAACGCTGTGGGCCGATGTTTACCAGGAATTGATAGACCAAATAGTTGCCACCGTCAAAAAGTAAAAATAGGTATGAGAGCATTGCACGTGATGTCACACTCATCTTTATACTTACTAATCAGAGATCCGGCTCATTGATTCCGAGCAATGTATTCGTAATTTCGTTTTAATTGTTTTTAAAACATTTTTTGTACAAAGCTTGTACAAAATCTTATACAATTATCATAAGTAAGTTTATTTTATCGTTTTTATTCATTTGCAAAAAAATTAATATGAAGTTAATGAAGCCGACTGCGGATTGTGTCAGGTGTCAGGGCCTGATTGTGTGCGCTGCTGTTGTTCTTGTTCAATTAGATTATAAGTTTTTTCGGGTTTTGAAAAAATTTCAAAACAAAAATTGATTTAAATGTTATTAGATTGCTTCAGATGACGTTCCTTGGAGTTTTCATTCTTTTTTTTTTTAATTATTTCATTGGTTGGGACCACTAGATAGGATCGGAATGGAGGTTAGTTGCCGGGAAGTTTAATTGTGAGATACAATTTCGAGCGGTTTTGTGCATTGCCCACATCTGATTATTTGATTGAAAACATAAATTAAAATATGATGATCAGGGATATTGTAAAGTTAATTACGTTTTGATAAACAATAAAAATTTTTTTAACTAAATACTTAAAGCGTGCTGGGCAATTAAAAAAAAATCATGCCATTAAACAATGCCTGGTATATGGGATTGGTGCACAGTAAATATGTCGTAATAAAAAGCGTCAAAAAATGGGAATGTTTCTTGTGATGTCACACTCTTCTTACTGCAATATCATTGGTTGTTTGGTTTTCTTCCCTTATTACGAAAAACAAACCGATTGGTCTCTTGTGACGTCCCAATCTCTGTACTGCAATTCCATTGGTTGAAAAGAAAGTTGGGAAAGGAACAAAGAGGAATCGCTAGGTTTTTTTTTAAGATCTTTTTGTAATAGATATCAGATTATTTCTTTGCTTTTGTACGTCTATTTAAGATTACTTGAAAAATTGAATTTTTTGCCAAAATATACCAAAAATATTCTATTTCTAAGCTAAGCAGTCAATTTTCATATCATTAATTTAATGGGCTTGTTTCAACACTTTGTCAAAGAAAACAAAACAACCAATGAAAATAGCAGTTCGGAGCGCGTGACGTTATAAAAAAACCAATGATGACCTTGTTTCAAGTAGTAGGGAAAGAAAACTAAACAACCAATGAAATCGCAGTATAGAGAGCGTGACGTCATAAGAAATATTCCCATTCACTTGACCCAAAAGATTAATTAGAATTTTTGCAGCGTTCACTTATTCATGAGATGAAGATGATTCTTCAGTATAAAAGAACTTTTAGAATAAATTCCCTCTATAAAAAGAATAGTATATTAAAAAAGACAATTACTTAAAGTATGCAGAACTAAATAAATGTTACCTGTGAAGTGTGGTAATTCCTTTTTTCAGCCACTCTTTACAATGCGAGAATATTTCTTATGATGTCACAATCTTTATATTGCGATTTCATTGGTTGTTTAGTTTTCTTTGAACAAGAATTTGGCATCTTGCACAGGCACTTTAAAAGGTACTGCAATTCTATAATATTATTGTTTTTACCAATAAATAAAAATAGGTTCCTGCAAATTTAAGATTTAAAAAATTTACAAAATTAAGAATAATGCAACATCCACGATTGTTGTAATGCACAAAGATTGAACGAATGTAATCAAATAGTATTTATGATTAGAGAAAGAAGAGAAAACTAAGAACACTGAGAAAAAAATACTGTAAACATACACAAAATGTTTTTGTAACGTTACAGAAATAACCAATTTTACAAAAAAGTTTTTGTAATTCTGAACAGAAATCTTCATTTCTACATAGGGATGGAAAACCGAAACCGGTTTTGACCGAAAAACCGGTTTTTTTATGAGGCCGGTCTAAACCGGAAACCGGTTTTCTGCTGGGAAAACCGTCTAAAAACAGGAAACCGGTTTCCGGTTTTGAAAAAAAACCGGAAACCGGTTTTTTCTCAAAAAACCGTCATCGAAGTTTTTTTTTAATTAATATGTAAATTTTTTTTTAAAAATAGGTTTTTGCACTGTGTTGAATCACCCGTTTTTACCAGCATTTTTGAAAAATGCATCTTTTATTAACTTCGGTTTTCACATTTCCTTTCAAGTTTTCCTCCTAACATGATAAGTAAAACGCTTCTTTTCAAGATCCGTGTTGTTCCTGTGGTCTCTCAGATCAGGTTTCGCTCTTTTAAATATAATAAGCTATGTTGTATGAAATTTTTGGTAATGAACAACGTATTACGATGAAGTTAAAAATCCGAAATAGAGATTTTGTGGTTTTTTACTCGTTTTGGAGGGTGCTGATTCCGAAAAAGTTGTTTTCGAACAATTGTCTGCCTAACTAAAAGAGCTACGAGCATCAAATTTGGTAAACGAGTTTCTGTAGTACTTGTGGAAAGTCATAATAAAGTTTTCGATAGAATTGCGCATGTTCAATGGGTAGCTGTCATATAGAACTTTTTTTGGTTTAAGGGTATCGCCGAAAAACGAAAAGCGACGCAGACTTCAAATTTGGTAGATGTGTTCCCAAAGTACTTGTTGGACGTTACAAGGTTTTTGAAAAAATTGCGCATGCGTAAGGGACATGCACAAAAAGCGCTGCCATAGCCCATAGAACTTTTTTGGTTTTAAAAGTATTTCTGAAAAACTAAAAGAGATACAGACTTCAAATTTGGTACACGTGTTCCCAGTATCCTCCGGGCGTCAGAATAAGGTTTTCGAGAAAATTGCGCATGCGCTAGGGGTGGTTGCCATAGAAATGTTTTTTTTTTGTTTAAAAGGTATTGTAACTACCTTTTAGGTATATAATTTGCATTGATTTATTTAGAGGTAATTGAAAGTTTTGTAGGGTTACACACTCCTAGTTTACTTCAGTTTTGGATAACAAGGTTTAAGTGTTTTTCTTAAAAGCCTCTATCAACAAGTTCCTTTTTATTCAATTCCTGTTTTTTTAATTTAACGTTAGATATTCAATTCCTGTTTTTTTAATTTAACGTTACAGTTGTATAAACTTAGCTTCGGCTTTTCGATTACTCTCCGGCAATTTTTGTGTTTCTTGTAGTTGTTGTCCGGTTTTCCTAAGTTTCAGATTTCTGATGAATATTCTATTTTCTCTTTAAAATTGTCATATCCCACTTTCTATTCCAATGGCTTATCGTATTTGCAGTGCTTATGCTTTTGCTGACATGACAGTTGAAGGGTTCGAATCCCGAATTAGGCACGGTTCACTCAGTGTTTCATCCCTAAAATAGTTCGATAAAATGAGAACCAAACGTGCTTAAGAACTAAACTAGCAGAGTTGTGCGTATATATAAGAATGACCACTTAACTAGGGTAAGTAAGCTAAAACGGGCACAGCAGGCCAACTTCCCCTTTCCGTCCGTAATTTATCATTTACACAGCTCCAAATGGTACGCAGGAACCAACAACAGTCGAAGAACGCCAACAGGGACAACCCCGACCACGTTGTCCAACACTACAAAGTAAGCGCCAATGGCAGAACACATCCATTTTTTTCATTAAGCACATCCATCCTCTTTCCCCCAAATTTCAGAAAATTTCATTAAAAAATTGCGGCATTCATTGCATTACAACATTTGTCATTTATATTACTTGCAGAATGAGGCTGCCATTATTCATGAAACTTGCGGGTATGTATGAGTTGGAAGCGTTAGAACTTAAAACCATGTTTAAGCTGGCCAGTTCACTTATCAGAAAAGTATTCTTGCTCCGTGAATCGAACCACAAATCACTTTAAAAATGTAAATACCCAATGGGAAAACAATTATTTAAATTTTAAATAATAAGAGATATTCTAGCAACTTTGTTAATTTAATTAATGCATTTTTCTACGTAGGCGTATTGTTTAACAAGTTTTTTCTTAAATGTCTTTTCCCCAGATTTTAAATAATTGAATGCCTTTAAAAAGAAACTATTGCCTATTTTAAAAGTGCGCTGAACACCTCTCATTATCAATACAGCCGCTGATCTCAGAGACCTATACCTTTAACCTTTAATACTGTTTTTCAGTTTGTCATTCGTCTTTTGTCGATATACTTTTGCAAAAATATAAATGGTTCATAATTTTTTTTCATTACAAATGGAAACTTTTAAAAATTGGTATTTATAACTAAATCAATATTCGAAATTTAAATTCCACCCAAAAGCAATTTTTGTATAAGAATTCTACGTAAAATTTATCTAGCTAAAAATCGTTAGTACGAAGCTATAAAAAAATCAAAATGTCTAGGTATAGATTATTATTTCAGTTAGTGAGAAAGTAGTATGCTACATTTAACCTTCGTTTCTAGGTCACTAAAATTATAGACAATCGATAGGAATAAAGAGTGATCACTTGTATAGAAATTAGAAACTGTCAAGAGGTCTTCCACCTGGTATTTTATTGCTTTGTGTTTGATTTCTTGAAAAGTAATTTTGTTTCAGTTTAGATCACATTTGAACAATTTTTAGTCATAACTTTGAAAACTGAACCGTTACTTAACGAATTCAATGCTCCCGCGCTCAAAAATTCCCGCTATAACAAAAACTGTTAGAAAAGTAAAATATATAAAAAAAAACGAAATCTCGCATCCGTTTAGCAATTCCAAAATTGTACGCAGATGTTTATAATAAATTATAAGAGTTACAGTTTTTCTCGTGCGCAGAAAAAAGTCAGTGTACCCTTATATGTAATTGAACATACGGCCTTTTTTATTCTAAGGTATAGAATTCTGTTTTCGATTCTCTCTGGGTGAACGATGAATCACGATGAATATGTTTGGTCTAAGATGCATGAAATATAGGCGTGTCTGGCGTCGTCCTTGTGAAGCGATTCAGTCATTATACATGTAGGTTTTATAACGTGAGAACTCAGCCAATTAAGTTTTGTTTGATGTGTTTGTTTCATTTGATACCTTTACTTCTTCTGAACTAAATATTACTAAATCTAATCTAAAATTGAAAAAGAAATGAATCATTATTTTAAAGCAGTACCAATATAACAGAAAAGTATTTAATATTACTGGTTTACTGGTCAGATTTTTTAAATGAAAAAATATTAAAACATCTTTTATAATGTCGTGCGAAAAATCCCACTAATTAAAATCAAAAACTGTGTGCATAAATAAAACTTTTATAAAACTAGGGTACAAATATTAACTTTGTGAATTTGAGTTTTAAGCACATTGGCGTAAAAGTAACCTTATTACACCTACCCCTTAAAAGTACCTACATTACATTTACATTTTGAACGTGATAATAATAAATACTACATCGAGAACGTGGTAAATTACACAGTTAAACTTTGGAAAAATCATTAACTTCCTTTAAAATTATATGTATGCAACTTTACAAATATCTTTTACTCGATTATAAAAAAAAAATGTATGATAAGCTAGTCCGTAAAATAAACTTTTTAATAAGTGGGATCGATTTTTAGACAAAATTATGAGTTTCTTTTACTATCTGGTTCTGCTGTTTGTTGCCAAATTCATTTTATTTAGAAAAGAAAAGAGTAAATAGTATCATTTTTTTTTTAAAATATAACTTATTTTCATTTAAAAGTTAAAAAGTGGCCTCGTTGTTGTAGTGTTCAGCACGCCTGGGTCCTAAACAGTCGACCCGGGTTTATATACGGGTAGAGTAGCAGGTCATAGATTCACTCAATCATTTATACTTCCGGAGTCGATAAAAGAGTACTTAGCTTGTTTGGGAAGTTAATTGAAGGTAAATTGTCGAAGTAGAAACTTGGCATTATCCATCGCTAGTGCTAGAACCTCTACCATAGGCTACCAGAATGGACATCGCCACATGAGCAGTAAGCGAGGATACCACTTAAATTATAATTTTACTTTTAATTGTAAAGCTGGACTTTTTAAAATTTTCAGAAAAGTTTTGCTTAAATAATGATGGCATATATATTTTTTAAAATCAAGTTTAATTTGTTGTTTTAATTATATAAATAAATATTGGTAACAATGTAGTATAAAAATTCAGATAAATAACCTTATAGAATTTGGATATGTATTCAATTTCTTTCTATATTAATATAATATTCCTCAGAGTTATATTTGTAAATATTTTTTAGAGAATGATGTTGACCATTATGGGCTGTTATGTTATGGATTAGTTTAGTTTAGTTTGAATTATCGTCGCACTAGAGTTGGCGACGGGCGTCGTATTTTAGAACCACAGTCAAGGGTTATGGATTAGGTATTTTTGCATTTTTATTTATTTTTATAATATTCTATGGAGCATGTTTGGACCTTGTTTCCACGACGACGGCAGTACCGTTTTTATTGCCTTTTTTTTCTTTGCATGCACCACTGCCCCGGCTTAAAGACCATCTGTGGAACTTATGTATAAAGCAAGTTTAAGAATGTGTATCTTCGTTTTGTTTGTCGAATGGAGGTAGAAACTAAAGGAATATTTCCTAAAACAGAGTAATGATAGTTTCAGAACAAAATCGGTCGAAGACGTAGTGACTTGATCCATTTTTGTCCTGAAACTGGAAGATAAACACTTGACAAAAAGGAATAAAAATAAACTCTTCGTTTAGCGGAAAAACGTAGCAAGTCAGGTATGACTTAAATCGGTTTTCTTCTGAAGCGAATAATTCTTTCACCACTCTTACCAAGTCCGTGACCCCAAAGTCCCAAGTGTTCATAAATTTTGGGGTTCGTGAACAAATGTCTTCGAATCGGCAATTCCGTTCGCTTGGGTTTCTCACAAATAGGGAATTAGGGATCACTCTCAATTGAGTTGCAATGCTTATTTTGTACGATAGCTTCCGTCTCGTTCAGTTTAAATTTTAACTTTTTACATTAGCTTTTGATATTTTTCCTTACTATTTTTAAACTTTCGTATTTTTTGTATAGCATATATTTAATTGTTCGGTTTTTTTGGTTGGTGTTTTTAGTATTTTTCTGTATAATTTTCTTTCATTTTTCTTTTTGTATTGTTTTCACCTTACGTGTTTCGTTAAACCATGGCATCGAATACAAGTTCGGTTTAAAAGTATGTGTTTCAGCTACACAAGAAAGAAAAGCTAAAGCTGTAATTTAAATTAATTATTATATTCAATGAAAAAACGAAATAAAAAAACAAAAAGGGACATTATAATTTTAAATATTAAGAATTAGGAAGAAAACCTGGAACTTACTTTTCAACAAAAAACACTATAAACGCTTAAAATTGTTTTATAAAGTCGAAAGTAAAAAAAAGAAATCTCAAAACACAAGAAAACCGGAATGGAAAATACGAGGTTAACAATTAAAATACATGTAAATAAAAAATAATGATATGAATATTAATAAATCATCGATATTAATGAGTTTATTATTAATGAGTTTATTATTAATTAGTTTATTATTAATTAGTTTATTATTAATTAGTTTATTATTAATTAGTTTATTATTAATTAGTTTATTATTAATTAGTTATTATTAATTAGTTTATTATTAATAGTTTATTATTAATTAGTTTATTATTAATTAGTTTATTATTAATTAGTTTATTATTAATTAGTTTATTATTAATTAGTTTATTATTAATTAGTTTAATATTAATGAGTTAATTATTTTAAAGTTTATTGTTAATGTTAATTGATTGATTTTTTTAAATTAATTAATAAAAAACTGTAAAAAACACATGAAAACTGGGTTTTTGAAAAAAACCAACGGAAAACCGTTTTTTTTGGCTTTGAAAAACCGGTTTCGTAGAAAACCGGTTTTTGGCCTTTGAAAAACCGGTTTCGTGGAAAACTGGTTTTATAAAACCGGTTTGTAAGGGTCGGTAAAACCGGTTCGGTTTTACCGGCGTTGTAAAAAACCGGTTTTTCAAAAACCGCCATCCCTATGGCTACCAATAGTTTTTACTATAATTATCTGTACTGTATAAAGCCCTGTTTTGTAAGAACACAAAATCGGCCGTTGTGCGGCCGAATTTCCTGTTCTCTTATTGGAACTAGTTGTCGCGTGACAGGAGCTAAAAAAAAAACGTTGATCTCAGCGTTCGTAAATCTCGAAGCAGTCGTGGTTTGATTAGAGCGTCCAAAACGTGCGAAATGGTCGCATACATTACAAGTATCTACGTATTCGGAAAAGATAACAGTGGCCTCCGCTCACTACGCATGCGTTAGGTGCGGCATCGCTAGACGTGAATTCTAACAAACCACTCAAGACGCTGACATCGCGGAGCAGGGCGTATTTTAACGCCTTGACGTGCGTTTTCAATCCTTACAAAATATGGCAGGCGCGGATCCAGAGTTTCTCCATAGAGGGGGCAATCCGGATTTTTTTTCTTGGAGGGAGGAAGGATTTTTTAAAATATAATTTTTAATAATTCTCAATTTTTAATAAATCATTTTTTATCATTCATAATTTTAATTAAATAATTAATCTTAGCAACTATTTTCAAATACTTGTTAGAAACTATTATTTGTTAAAGACGTCTCTCTTTTATAGATGATTTGATATTAAAACAAATGAAAAAAAATGTAAAAAATGTTTTTATAATTTATATAAAATATTAAAGCCCCTTAAGAGAGTAATCTCATATGTTTAAAAATGCAATGTGCAAAATTTTATTATTTTCATAAGATCTGAAATTTAACAATATGAATTTATTTTAACGTACGTTTAAATTCAGATATTGCGTTTATTCATAAAAGTATGTTTAAGTTTATTAAGATTTTTTAGTTTATTAATCGTATAAAAACCTAAAACGCAATTTTAGATTTAAAGAAAAAAACACAAAAAGCTCATTTTCATACTAAACACGTTTAATTTTTCGAAATCTAAACAAAGCATTTCAATGTTGAAGTAGAAAATTTACATTTATTTTGCCAAAGTGTAAAATGATATTTTAAATATTGTATAAGTATACATGTACAAATTTTATGCAGCAATTAAAGTAAAAAGTAGGTTTGTAACAGAATCTGTCACTTAACTCGCTTCCACATATTTGTGTTTAACAGGAAAAAAACGCGCCAAACACAACATTAATTCTATATTTAACATTTACAAGCTAAATTTGGCTAGTTTCATTTATTTTATTTCGAAAATTCAATAATTATTACTTATCGTTTGCAAAAATTAATTTATATTTTAAAGAATAAATATGTCATATTCCTCGCTTTTAAATAGAATGAAAACATTTCATATCACCATACAAGGATTCCGTAGTGAAATATATTTGACGTCATTTCAAACTGATCGATGTTGCAAAAATAAATTTATTTTAATTTATTGTCTAAAAGAATTAAAGTTTCTCGAGCGATTGTTGCGAATGGCAAATGTGATTTAATTCTAATAAAAACAGGGCCTTTAGCTATTTGTAATTCAAACTTTTAAACGCCAAAATTAACTATTTTCATTAATCTTCTTTCTCAGATTTAATAATTAGACTTTATCGTTTGCTAAATTTGTTTGAAGTTCGAACAATAATGATGTAATCTTTTTTAATAAATATTTTTGTCGCCACAATTTCCCATTTACATTTCTTTCGAAAATTCACTTATTTATAATTTGTTAAATTAATTTACAGTTCAAAAAATTTATAATTTGTACAATTGATGCTTTAAAAATAAAAGCGAAACTTAGCATATTTTTTTTTATGTTAAGTTAGAATTCTCTATGCATCTTTCTACATACATATATATAGAACCATTAAAAGAACTCTATTGTGATAATACAACAATCCAAACCGAATTATATCACATAAATAAATTTTTTTCAAAAGTGTATTTTTATTTTAACAAAAGTTTCTCGTACGTTTAACGAAATGGCAACAGTGAAAATATTGAATAAAAATGGAATTTGCATGTTATTTCAATGTAGATTAAATTTTTAGTTATTTCAATTTTAAATAAGCTTCTAGTTTAAATTTTTTAATGAAATTTGGCATGTAGCCTAATCTGATTTTTGCTTCAAAATGACGTATCCCACTTGTCTGTGGGACTTGTGGATGACAACAGTGAAAATATGAATAAAAATAGAATTTGCATGTTATTTCAATGTAGATAAAAAAAATTTAGTTATTTAAATTTTAAATAAACTTCTAATTTAAATTTTTTAATGAAATTTGGAATGTAGCCTAATCTGATTTTTTGCTTTAAAATGACGTATCCCACTTGTCTGTGGGACTTGTGGTTCCTTCTGTGAAAGTGGGTGACAGACAGACGGACAGACAGACGGACGGACGGACAGACAGACGGACTGAACGATTATAAAACCTTCCACTTTTTACGTTATAAACGTAGTGTGGAAGCTAAAAATCTAATTTTCATTGTTTAATTTTGCTGAATCTATCAATAATTTTCTGGACATCCAAAGAAGATATCTCTGTGTATATTTAAAAGTGCCAATCCCTTTAGACGATCTTGGGTCATATTGCTTCGTAGCCAAGTCTTCAGCC